>NDXB01018627.1:190492-243651 GCA_002631895.1 Agapornis roseicollis | reverse complement strand
GGGGGGGGGGGGGGAGGGGCGCGAGGGGATGCCATCAAGCTACCTCAGGAGAAGTTCAGGTTGGGTATTAGGGAAAAGCTCCAGTGATCCAGCACAGGAATGGGCTCTTCGGGGAAGGGGTCAAGGGCCCAAGCCAGTTGACATTCAAGAAGCATTTGGAGATATATACATAGATATATAGATGGCTTAACTCTTAGGTTGCCCTGCATGGAGTGAGGAGCAGGCCTAGATGGTCGTAGTGAGTCCCTTGCTGCTTAGGACAAGCCTCTATCTATGTGAGCTTCTGCAGCTTCCTCAATCACCTTGCTCTTGTGTCTTTTCTACAGAGCAGGAGGAAAAAAGACCCATAGCTTTCCACAAAACCCCAGCTGTGTGGGGCCGGGCTGCTGGTGAAGAGAGCTCACAGTGCCACGTCCAACTGCCTTGGGCACCATGCTAGTGCGAGGTGTCCCTGCCCATGGCAGAGGGTTGGAACTAGATGACCCTAAGTCCCTTTCCAACCCAGCCATTCTAGGATTTAGCTCATGTCAGAAACGCACCAGACACACGCCTTGAGGTGCTTATCAAGCCTCGCTTGTGCTTTTAACCCCCACGACAGCAAGCCTCCAGCTTTCACTGGTTTATTTCCAGTTTAACTCTGGCAGGGTAGAACCTGAAGCCCCCTCCGCCCCGCTTCGAGGCCCTCCCTCGGTCTGGCGGCGAGCGTCACAGCCCCGCTCCTTAGCAACACCGAACACCCCGGTAACACGGGACACAACGCTCAACCGGGGACGGAAGTGTCGTCACAGGAAGGTTTTACACCCCTCCCACAGTGGAGCTAAAGCAAGCTCGGAGATGGCGGCGCCGGAGGAGCGGTTCGTGTCGGACGGGGAAGGCGGTGCGATGGGCTCGGCACGGCTCTCCCCGCCCACGGTCTCGGAGCCTCACGGCTGTCTGGCGTCCATGGAGCTGCCTCCTCAGAGCAACACGCTCATGGGGTTGCCCATCGTGGCGATCGAGAACATCCTCAGCTTCCTGTCCTACGATGAGATAACTCAGCTTCGCCTGGTAGGGGACGGGGGGCGAGGGCCTTGCGGTAGCCGCGACCTGGGCCCGCTGGAGGATGCCTCCCCATTGCCCTGGTGCCGCCGGCCCTGGGGCGGGAGCAGCGGTGGGAGGAGGTGGGAAGGTGGTGGCGGCCCCGGCTGCCCCCCGCAGGGCTGCTGCTGTCGCCAGTGGGATGGGGCTTTCTTCCTTCTCCCCAGCGGTCCCCCAGCCTCGGGTATGGGGGTGATGGGCGTGTAGGTGTGTGCCTTCATTCAGGCTTTCCTGAACGGCTTTTACCTTGCCCTGGTGCTTTCATTCCTGTCGTCCTCTGCGAGAAGCCACTGGGCTGCTAGAGGCTTATTTCTCTTGGCGACTGCTTTCCTTGGGGGTTCTGTCTATTGTGTTTCATGCGTGTGTGTTTATTTTTACGTATAGAGCTTAAGCTTACAGGTGTAGGAGATGGTGAGCCTGCTGCTCCAAAGACTCTTGCTTTATCTAGAAATCAATGTGGAGTTAAAAAGATGTAAAAAAGCCCTTGTGTGCCTGAAAGGCTGCCTGCTTCTTCCAGTTGTAGTAGTAGATCTAATAAAAGATACTGCTTCTACCTCTGAACTTTATAATGCAAAGGAAAAAAAGTGTGCAGCTGTCAACGAGGAGATCAGTGTGCATCAGCCTTTAACGGCTGGCCTGAGGAACCTGATGTAAATTGTGACATGTAATAAATTCCGTAAGATAGCTACTTGTCATGAAATTGTAAATGGAATAATAGGGAGTTAATACATAGCTTATGTAACCCTCAGTAAACTTGGATGTACTGTTTCTATTTTAGGAAGTCTTATTAGCCTAAACTGGATAATATTGCAAGCATATTTCTGCAGAGAATTAGACTGTGTGTGTCCTGGGTCAGCAACCTGACGTGTTGCATCTTGATTGTAACTTTAAACGGAAAGCTCTTCAAGCAGAAAATCTGTTCTTACTCGTACTGCACCAAGTACACCAGTACCTAAATATTTCTAGCATGCTGTCAGTCTGCTAAAGACTTTTGCTGCTTCTGTGAAAGTAGGTAGTAGAGCTGTGAAAAAGACGTAACGCTGTCTTTTTGGATTGCAGCCACTGCTTTTGAGTACTTCCAATTTGAACAAAAAGAAGTAGGTATGTTTGGGTATGCTTAGTGTTGCATGGTCAGTATTGCAGTGCTAGGCAGAGCCCTTTGCTGCAACTTTCCCACTGCATTTTATAAATTGTGGTATCGTGGGAGCTGTAACCAGTCACTGGGTTTTTTTCTTTTCTGAGTTAATGTTTGTAAGCAATGCTTTGTCAGCAGTGGAGCTGAGAATAGAAAAGATGGTGGTGTGAGGGCTAAACCAGCTGGTTGAGCTCTCAGTGCTTCTTGAGAAGTAAGATAAAAGATTTCTATGCTCTCTTGTGTAGCACCTGCAAGTTCATTTTTCCAGATGACTGCCTGTTTCAAGAGTTTCAGAAATATGCACACTCAGATTGGATAAAGACCAACTTTGACACACAGAGAGAACAATACTAGACGTAAAGTGAAGGGAACTGTTCAGTTGGTCTTCCTCTATTTTTAGGTTTTGAGTCAGTGACAGCCAAGAAACTTAATCTCCATCCAGTTCCTTACTGTTTCCTTAAGCACATCAGAAGGCATTATGAGCTGCCTTCTGAGAAGAAAGCACACTTGTCTTTGTTAACCAGCTGTGATACAGAGAACCAAAGCCCTTCTGGTTTGACCTAGTCAAAAGTACAGCTCATAACCACATTAAGCCTTATCAGCTAGGGCTTTTGTGTGGCCATTCAGAACCAAAGGTGTTCTCTTAGCAGCAAACTGAGAGGAAGAAACTGGATGTTTTCCATAATGCCAGATGAGGTTGACAGAGTTAAGGTGGCCTTTAAAACTAACAATGCCCAGGCATAAATTCATAATGAAATTTCATCACTTTCAGGTTTTTAAAGGCTACAAGTAATCTTGGGAGGCACTTGTATATTCCTGTTCTGAAGATCTGTCTTCCGCAACAGTAGTTTTTTCTTCTCTATGAGAACTAACTTGAGCTGCTTATCAAAGAAGAATGGGTGTATGTCATAATGAGTAGTATTCTGCGAAAGATATGTCACAGGACCAAGTTAGTTGAATGATAGGGATTAAATTACTTAGGTCTCATGCATATTAAAAATGTATCCAAAAGCTGCCTTATTAACCCTTAAAATGTGGCAGTCATTGGGATAAAGCATCTTGAGGAAGGTAGGAAGATATGATCCAGGACAGCAATCAGCCAAAACGAAGTTTCTTCAAACTTGTAGACACAAAATGTGGCTTCCCTAAACTGATCACTTGGATGCATTCTCTGTATCCCAGCATTGAAGGAAATGGATGTCCTAATCTCTTGTCTTTTTTCTAGAGTACTGTAGCTCTCTGATAAAAGAAAAAAACCACTTTAAATTGAACTGGTGTTAGGTCTGGGGTGTGCACAAGAAGACAAAGGCATTGACTAGGTGGGAGGCCAGAACATTAGAACATTTTCAAATGAAAATAGAGATAGGAACCTTTATGCTCCTCATCATGCTCAATATAAACAATAATCTAAGGCTTAAGATCCATAAGCCTTTTTCTGTTCCCAAAGGCCAAGGTGCAAAGAACATTTCCTGCTGCTGACTGCTGTCAGACAAGGCAAGACCATGGGCCCCTTATTGTGCAAAGGAGCACTTGCTTTCCTGAGCATAATGCTTTCTGGTGTTACTGCGTTTAAAAACACAAATTAAGCACTACTGGTTAAGTATTGGAGTAGATCTGAATGAATGGAGACTGAACAATAGGTATTCAAAATGCAGCCTAGTCTGAAATTGTGCAGTTCTTGAGTTACCAGAATTTGTTCAGAGAAAGTGAATGAGGGGAAAAGCAGTGGCATTTTGTTTTCATCCTTTTGAGTATGTACTTAATCTACTTTCTCTGACATGTTATCATAAGAGAAACACAGAAAACCCAGAAGAGCCTGCTGTCTGAAGCTGTGATGTTCTGGATGAGCTGCAGCCTAGTATGCTGGTATGGAAGCCAGCTCTATTCCAACTTTTGAAGGCTTCTTTTGCTTGGATTTTTTTTTTTTTTAAATGATATAAAGAAGCTCTGAAATTTTTATGTGAGTGGATAATAATGATATTTTTATATTCAATTTTTATTCCACTCACATGCCTGAGCTTGGAAATACACTTCCACTGAGGCTATTAAGCAAGCATGATTAAAACCAGTCTACAAACTCTTTCCATGAACACTCTGAGGAGAAGGTTAGGGACTCTGACACACTTCAGAAGTGTCTTAGATTCTTCAGCAAACTTGTGCTTCTTTTCTGCAAAGTACAAACAAGGACTGAGAACCTTTGGACAGCATGGATTTCATCTTCCCTTAGTTGCTATAAATATGTATTTACGAGCATTTCTATTTTAAAGCTTCTTGCTGAAGTCATCAACATTTTATCATTTATATTTTACTCTAGAAAGGCATTATGAAACTGTGTTTGTGTATCCTCTAAAGAGAAAAACATATATTGAATCTAAATCAGGATATTTTTATCTCTGTTTTGATCTCAAGTGAATCTTGGAAGAAGTAAGGCATGCTTGAGGGAAGGGAAGCTGGTAGCAGTTGCTTAGTAGATTTTGTCAGTCAGTTTGTTTACTAAAAGAGGTATATTGTTCCTAGAAATACAGATGCTGTATAGTTTAAATGATGAACCAGATGAAAATTAAGAGGCGATTGAATAAATTGCAGACAAACATTTCGTTTCTGGTGGTACCTGTTACCTGTTTAGTGTTTGGCTTCTAGACTGATTATGGACACAAGTATGGGTAATGTCCAGAAATGGGAACGAAGCATTACCCATTTGCTTGCATTACACAGCATTAAGAAGAATAAAAATACCCAGTGTTTAAAAATCTAGTGCATTTCATCTTAGCCATTGGGACTTGGTGTCTTGGATATGGGAGGCCTTCAGCAGACGGAAGGCTCCTTCCTGCCACCAGATGTCAGTATGCACATGGTTAAAACTACTGTTTCCTCAGAATTTGTACTTAATAAGGTCTTGAGGATTGTTTTCTTTTTTGTGCTGAACAGTTGCATAGCTAACATAGCCTTTGTGTGGGTGCTAGTTCCTGATTCAGCATTAGTACTATAAGTATGCTATGAAGTCTGTACTCAAAATGGTAACAAGTCAAGGCCTCCCTAATGCAGCTAATATCTCAGAAGGAACATGACGATTTCCTTCTTTCTGTAGTTAAGGGCCAGCATTATTGTTTATACTATGGAGATGCTTTAGCTGATCCAGTGAATGTGGGGGAGAGTGCTGAGACTGTGCCTCTATAGTTAGCCTGTCTCATTCTTCTCCTTTGGCTGTTGACAAGGAAGATCTAAGACAAAGGAGCACAAATGGATTCACAGCAACTGCTTAAAGGTCCATTAACACAGATCTGTTTGAAAATGGTCAGTTCTTACAGAACTTACAATAGCTGTGACTAGAAGACTCACTGAAAGTACAACTTTCAGTAGTGCCTTCTGTATAGACAGAAAATAATTGTAGGCTTTTCTGGGGGAAGTGAGAATCTTCTTCCTCAAGGAAGGAAATGGATGGCCTAATCTCTGTCTTTTTGTGTTGATACCTCAAGGTGTAAACTTACATAAACTTTAAAATGACAAAATGAGTAGTTTATGGAGTGTTTATTAAAAAAAAAAAAAAAAAAAAAAAAAAAAAAAAAAAAAAAAAAAAAAAAAAAAAAAAAAAAAAAAAAAAAAAAAAAAAAAAAAAAAAAAAGCCAAAGCTGATCCATTAGAAAGCAGGGTCACTGTGGGAGTTGTGCACTTCAGTAAAAGCCAACCCAAAAACCAAAATCACAAAGAAACTCAACAGAAACAATTTCAAAGGGCAGTTGGTTCCCTAACTTCACTCATCTTCAGACTTGAATTGCATTGCTTTGAACTTTTGTGTAAGTTGGCTTTGTCTTGTAACTGGTTACCCGGAGAAGGTTTAAATGTAGCCGTTTATTGAGGGTTGAGGTTTTGGGGGTTGTTTTTGTTTTTTTTTCAGCTATTAATATCTTTTATCCCTGTATCTGTTGAAAAAAATTGAGGCATGTTGGTATCCAACATGGTAAATAATGGGATCTGTTAAACAGAGAAGAAAATACATTATACACAAAGGAATCTTGTTTCATATGCAGTGTATTGCATAAATGTTTAAATTTAATTGTGGCTATCTTCATAAACGTAAGCCTTAAATGGTGAAGGAAACCCATCATCATTTCTTGCTTTTAAGAGCTTCTTTTTTGAGACTATAAGACATTAATTTGATTTACCAGAATAACTCTGGAGACTGTTAAAAGCCAGGTACAGGCATTTGCAAGTTCCATTAAAATTGTATCTGCATATATATGGGTGGTATCCAGCCTCCTGTCTCTTGTTAAGCAATATCAAGAGATAATGATATCAGAGATTGTGAACTGCATGGAATGTAGCTGCCTTTTTTTTGAGTATCCTTGTTAGAGAGCCTTTTTAGAGATGGTGATGCCTTAAGCTTAACTACAGTTTCTGGTTCTTAAAATGTAGAAAAAACAATAAGAGAATCTTTTACCACCCAGCAAGTATGGATAAGGTAATAGTAAGAGTGACTTGTGGCTTTAATTGAGCATGAAGTTTTTCTTTTTACTTAAATCCAGGTTTGCAAGCGAATGGACTTGGTTTGCCAGAGGATGTTAAATCAGGGATTTCTGAAAGTGGAAAGATACCACAACTTGTGTCAAAAGCAAGTTAAAGCTCAGCTTCCAAGGTATGTACCAGTTAAAACTGTACTTACATTTAAATGTGCCAGATTCTTTTAAGCAGAGTATTGGAAAGGAATTTGTTGCTGGCTAATTCTGCTTATTTGTATGTTGAAAAATTGAGTCACAGTTGGTTTTATTTATTCCCCCCTCCCCCCCCCCCTCAAATGTCCCTTGACCTAAGATCTAATTAGAGAATAATGGTGTGGATGAATGTGTCATATACTATGTACAGGAATATTGGAAAGTGTCTGTGGTATTTTAAACAGAGAAAAGAGTAGGTATATGCTGCTTTCCTGTTCTGGCAAATCAAGCAAGGACTCCTAGAAATCAATAAATGCCATTCTTTTTCAGGACTGACTCCCTTTATTTATGATTTATCTACGACTGCTTGAAAAAGCCAGCAAATTTTTTTCAGTGTCAAGGGTTAAACAGGGAAAGGGAGTGAAGTTTGACGTGTGAGCATTACTGGGAGCTAGTTCCTCACTTAAAGCAATGTTTTTTCTCCTCTTTACGGTGAATTAAGTGTAACTATTGCTGTGTCCTGTCAGATTTCTCAGAGTGAAGAGACTCAATGCTGTTTATTGTAGAGATCCTTTGTCAAAATAACTTACATCTCAACCTCAGTTTTGTGACGAGCATTATTAATATATTAAATTTGCCAGCTGCAGTGAAGTATTAACTGTAGGAATATGGGAGGATAAAAATACTCACACTGACTTAGTGTCTACTGCTAGTTAGTAGAGAAAGTTTGGTTTTAAGTAGTCCTAAATTACATACAGAGTTTATGGATCATATAAGGTGATTATTTAGAGAACAAATTCTGTCTCACTGTGGTATGCTATTACTAGCTGGTTCTCAATCCACAGCAGGTTATTTCCATACAGACAGAACTAATGTTAGTGGTTATGTTTTCAAACCTCTGAGGGTTTTACAGGTGAAGTTAACTTAAGTGATTTTACCGTTTCGTTTTGTTGACTCATTGTTAAATCTGTGTCACTTAATGGTCTGTCTTCTAGACGGGAATCAGAAAGAAGAAACCATTCATTAGCACGTCATGCAGACATCCTTGCTGCTGTAGAAACAAGGCTGTCTCTGTTAAATATGACTTTCATGAAGTATGTGGATTCCAATCTCTGTTGCTTCATACCTGGAAAGGTAAAACATGCTTTATTAAGTGAATGTATATCAGTATTAAAAAAAATACAGTTGTGTAACTTAACTTGGGACAGCTGGGACAAACTTATATAATGTGTATATGAAACTGTGTTTCATAACTTGCAAACAAACACACAACCCAGTGCTCTGCTATAACAGTCTGGAATGAGTGAACCAGACTGTATCTAAATATTAATGATTTTAAACTCAATTTCAGTTTTCCTTTAGGTTATCTCTTAATTCTCATGTGTGAATTGTGGCATATAGATCTTACACAACCTTTTACAAGAAACACATGGTATGTAGGGTTTAATTCTCACTTTTAATTCCACAAAGTGGCTGGAGCCTAGGTCATCAGAAAATGCAGTAATTTGGACTACACATAACACTAAGCATGCACTCAGGAAGATTTTAGGCACCTTTCTTAAGGATTTGAGTACTTCAGATTATTTAAATTAATGTATTTAGTATGGGGAAACATTGTGCAGTATTTCAGTGGATGGGGTATTTTTTGTACAATAGGTGAAATTAGTTTTAATGTGCTAAAAGTGTGCTAAATATGACTACTACTGAACAATTCCAGTGTTTCAGAATAATACCTCAACATAAAATACAAATTATGCAAGGGAGATGTACATCAGAGATAGCACTGATTTATAAGATGTGATAATGGAAGTGCTCAGAGGAACTGACAAAATCATGATCTGAGGAGGACTGGTAACAGCTCAGGGTTGAAACAAGATCTGTGGACATTAGCCTAATGCTCTATTCATTGATCTTTCCATTTGGAAATGGTGGATGCTATTAATTCTTCATGGGCAGATAATGGAATTGCACTGGGCTGAGTGGAGAACTTTGGTCTTGGGTTCAGGTGAAGCATGGCAGGCATTTCTTCAGTACAGTGGGATAGACTGTTGGCATGAAATGAATTTTTATCTTGAAGAGGGGGTAACTTGATTTCTTGATACTCTTGGTGACTAGATACTTAATTTTAAATCATTATAATTTAAGATATGCTTATTTGACTTTATTTTTTTATATATGCCATGTATTTTTAAAATGTAATATAAAATTAAACTTAAGTCCTTGATTCTCACATGATAAATGGAATACTTAAGAGAAATACTACCTTACTTCTGTGAAGAGTAGACAGAAAGGCGAAACTCAGCTACACCTGGGGTGTGCAGGTATTGGGCAAGTGAGCTTGCCAGCTGTTTCCCTTGTATTCCTGAGTCATAAGGGCCTTGTTTAAATTCTGATACAACAGCTAAAAAGGGGGTATGTGTGTGTGTGTGTGCTATTTACTTAGTTTATGAGCTTACTCTGTCAACAGATTCAAGGCTCAGAGTTCACTTACAGTCTAGTTCCTCCATGAAATTTTGTTTGAATGAAGCTGCCACAGAACTGTCAGGAACTGTCTAACTGTGTTAGAATATGTGAATCCTGATTTGAGGTTTGGCATACTGTGTGAGGGTTCCTGGTGATATCAGGGTGCTGCTGAAACATTTTCTGTTGAGGATGCTTTAAGGATGTTGTTGCTAACAGGATACAGAGTGGGTTAAATTAGAAAAGTCTTTGGTAAGCTCATTGTGTGATGAGACTTTTGTCTAATGCAACTTTTTAGCTAAGCTTCCCTTATTAAAACAGAAGATGCAACTGTAATATCTTACCTATGATTCTAAGTCCTTAATATCTGTGCTGTTCAGGAGATTCTTCAACCATTCTTAGCCCAGTGTCAGTAGTTTTGGTACTAAAAGACCAGCAGTCCTATATTGACCTATCTTACAGCCTCATGCTATAATTCATAGATAAGCAAGACACCTTTTGTCTCTTTCTATCTTACCAGAAGGGCTTGCTTTTCAAACATATTAAGAGGGTGCTTATGTTCTCTGCCAGTGGTGGATTGACATTTTGTGAAGTGATATATTTGGGACTTAATGAGAATCTGAAATATTTTGGGTGTATGCAAATGGACTCGGATAAATATTTGCATCAGTTCACACTGACATAATTCTTGCTACTCTATTCATGTGTTTCATAACTTACTGGGGAAGTGACTTGCCTCAGGTTCTCCAAAAAGAAATTAGTATGCTCTACTGAGTATAGATTATGTAAGTCAAGCGTGTATGTAGTGAAACAACATTTCACACAATGAGCCTCATTCCATGAATTTGAAGAGTTGTTATGACAGATCAAGTGAAGAGCTTCTCTGATATATCATGAACAGCACTTCATTTCAAAAAGCTGATCTAGAACTGAGCACACGGTGTATGCAATAGTTATGTAGTAAAAGCCCCTGAATATGCCTTCTAAAATGGTCTGAAATAATCTTGCTTTTACCATAAAATCCTAATTCTTCTTAAATGTTTTAGGTGATAGATGAAATTTATCGTGTGCTAAGATATGTAAACTCTACAAGAGCTCCTCAGAGAGCTCATGAAGTTCTCCAAGAACTAAGGGACATTTCCTCCATGGCTATGGAATATTTTGATGAGAAGATTGTTCCAATACTGAAAAGAAAGATGCCGGGGTCAGATGTATCAGGACGGCTGATAGGAACTGCCCCAGGTATTAATTCCAACATAACATCTGTTTTGTTCTTCTGTTCAAAATTACAGCACTGCATCTTTTCAAAGCTCCCTCCCTTAAATGTGAGCTTTATTACATAAACATTGATGACACTTGTTTCTTAGGAATGCTAACTGAAATTCATTTGCTTTGAAATTTAAGGAGCCTTTGTACTACCAAAAGAACAGTCACTTGAATGTATGTTAGAATTCTGCATAGTGTGTATTCATGAAACAAACGCTTTTGTGCCACCAATGAATGAGACACTATTGCTGGCACTTGGTTGAAATTTGGCACATGAGATGACAACTTGACGCCTTTTATTTTCAGGACAATCAGCAAATGAATTAACCTAAGCTGCTGTAGCGCATAAAGGGCTAGAACATCCTTGTATGTGCTTCTTTTTTTTTTACTTTTCTGGAGCACTAATGTATGCACTAACATGCAAAACACTGATAGGCAGTCATAAGAAGGCAATTCAAATAACAGTCTATAAATAACCAATTAATCTGGTCCTTCATATAATCTGTCAGACTTTCCAGAACTTTTCTGAACCAAAGTCTAAGGTAGTTGTCTCTTATAATGGCCAAAAGCAAAAGGTTAGTACCCACATTATTTTCCCTGTGCTGAACATCTTCACGCTTCTTGAGGACTGTAAAATTAATTGTCTGAAAATATAACTTAATACAAATGAAAAATATTTACATCTTAAGTAAAAACAACAGGCTTGACTGTAGGAGCTGCTTGTTGTTTCTGGTATGTCCTGTTCATCTTCTAGCCATCAGTTTGTATACCACTTCTCAATTATATCCTGGTAGTTATACCTGAAGTCCATTGAATCTCTCAGTTGAGGAAGATTACCCAAAACTGTAGTTGATGTCAGTCAGCTTTTCAAGGCCAAGGTTTCATGTCACATAAGAATACCTCTCTTGTGTTGAGGGAGGAGCAGAACTCCCTTAATGGTGACCCTTGTGTGTTACATAACGATAACTATGCTGGCATCCTAACAGGAGGGAAAGGATGTTCCTGTAGGCTGCTCCATGCTGTACTCTCTGTGCAGCACTTAAAAATTGCACCTTACTTGCATAGGACACTACTAGAAGAGTAAAGTGATAGACACCTTGTGTGATAAAGTGATATGTACCTTTTATGATAAAGTGGTAGATACCCTATGATAAAGTGACAGACACCATGTACAATAGATGAAGTGATAGAGATAAATCCCTTGGGATAGATAGTGATAAATGCCTCTTCTGATACATAAAGTGATAGATACCTTTTACAATAGTGATAAAAACATTTATGATAAAGTGATAAATGCCTTTTATGATAGTGATAAAAATCTTTACGAGAGTGATAGATGCCTTCTACAATAGTGATAAAAACCTTTACGATAAAGTGATGGATATCTCTTATGATAATGTGATAACACAATTTTACAATAGTTAAAGTGATGAACACCTGTTATGATACATCTAATCATAGAATCACAGAATACTTAGGGTTGGAAAAGACCTTAAGATCATCTAGTTCCAACCCCCCTGCCATAGGCAGGGACACCTCACACTAAACCATGCCACACAAGGCTTTGTCCAACCTGGCCTTGAACACTGCCAGGGATGGAGCACTCACAAACTCCCTGGGCAACCCATTCCAGTGCCTCACCACCCTAACAGGAAAGAATTTCCTCCTTATAACCAATCTAAACCTCCCCTGTTTCAATTTTAACCTGTTACCCCTTGTCCTATCACTACAGTCCCTAATGAAGAGTCCCTCCCCAGCATCCCTATAGGCCCCCTTCAGATACTGGAAGGCTGCTATGAGGTCTCCACGCAGCCTTCTCTTCCCCAGGCTGAACAGCCCCAACTTTNTCACTACAGTCCCTAATGAAGAGTCCCTCCCCAGCATCCCTATAGGCCCCCTTCAGGTACTGGAAGGCTGCTATGAGGTCTCCACGCAGCCTTCTCTTCCCCAGGCTGAACAGCCCCAACTTTCTCAGCCTGTCTTTGTATGGGAGATGCTCCAGTCCCCTGATCATCCTCGTGGCCTCCTCTGGACTTGTTCCAACAGTTCTATGTCCTTTTTATTTTGAGGACACCAGAACTGTACACAATACCCCAAGTGAGGTCTCAAGACAGCAGAGTAGAAGGGCAGGATCACCTCCCTCGACCTGCTGCTCACGCTCCTTTTGATGCAGCCCAGGATATGGTTGCTTTCTGGGCTGCAAGCGCACGCTGAAGCTGGCTCATGTNCAGGTGAGGTCTCACGAGAGCAGAGCAGAAGGGCAGGATCACCTCCTTGGACCTGCTGTCATGCTCTTTTTGGTGCAGCCCAGGATACGGTTGCTTTCTGGGCTGCAAGCGCACGCTGAAGCTGGCTCATGTTCATTTTCTCATCGACCACCACTCCGAAGTCCTTCTCCGCAGGGCTGCTCTCACTCTCTTCTGTGCCCAACCTGTAACTGTGCCTGGGATTGCTCCCACCCAGGTGGAGGACCTTGGACTTGGCATGGTTAAACTTCATGAGGTTGGCATCAGCCCACCTCACAAGTGTGTCAAGGTCCCTCTGGATGGCATTCCTTCCCTCCAGCGTATCTACCGGACCACACAGCTTGGTGTCATTGGCAAACTTGCTGAGGGTGCACTCAATCCCATTGTCCATGTCAGAGACAAAGATGTAGAACAAGACCGGTCCCAACACCGATCCCTGAGGGACACCACTTGTCATTGGCCTCCAGCCGGACACTGAGCCATTGACCACAACTCTTTGCGTGCGGCCATCCAACCAGTTCTTTATCCACCGTGTGCCCCACCTATCAAATTGATGTCTCTCCAATGTAGAGACAAGGATGTCGTGTGGGACAGTGTCAAACGCTTTGCACAAGTCCAGGTAGATGACATCAACTGCTCTACCCCTGCCCATCAGTTCTGTAGCCCCATCATAGAAGGCCACCAAATTGGTCAGGCAGGATTTCCCCCTAGTGAAGCCATGCTGGCTGCCACCAAGCACCTTGTTGGTTTTCATGTGCCTTAGCTTGCCTTCCAGCAGAACAGCTGGTCTGTAGTTCCCTGGGTCATTCATTTTCCCCTTCTTGAAAACGGGGGTTATATTTCCCTTTTTTCAGTTGTTGGAAACTTCACCTGACTACCATGATTTTTCAAATATGATGGCCACTGGCTTAGCAACTTCACTCGCCAGCTCCTTCAGGACCCGTGGATGGGTTTCATCACATAAAATAGAGACCGTTATGACAGATAAAGTGATAGCTGCCTCTCATAGATAAAGAAATAGATACCTTTTACGAAAGATAGCGCTATACACTTCTTACAATTAAGTTATAGGTGCTGTATAGTAGATTAAGTGACAGAAATTATAATGTAGTTCTTAGTCTCCTTGATTTACAGGATGTTTATTAAAATCAAGAGCCCCAAGCACTAAATTCAGTTTGGTTTCAGGATTTAGGAAGCATCATCATAAAAGACGGAAAGTAAAACGTGTTCTTTCGAAACGTAAGTCAAACAGAAGTATCTTGTTAAGTCTCAAACCACAAAGAAGTGATAGATGCCTCTTATTATAAAGTGATGGACAGCTATTATGAAAATATAAAGTGATAGATGCTTCTTGTGATAGATAAGGTGATAGATTTCCCTTTACGATAGCAATAGACAGAATCATAGAATGGTTAGGGTTGGAAAGGACCCTAAGATCATCCAGTTCCAACCCCTGTGCCATGGGTAGGGACACCTTACACTAAACCATGCCACCCAAGGCTTCGTCCAACCTGGCCTTGAACACTGCCAGCAATGGAGCATTTACAACTTCCTTGGGTAACCTGTTCCAGTGCCTCACCACCCTCACAGTAAAAAGCTTCCTCCAAATATCTAACCTAAACTTCCCCTATTTAAGTTTGAGTCCGTCACCCCTTGTCCTGTCACTGCAGTCCCTAATGAAGAGTCCCTCCCCAGCATCCCTGTAGGCCCCCTGCAGANCTTGAACACTGCCAGCAATGGAGCATTTACAACTTCCTTGGGTAACCTGTTCCAGTGCCTCACCACCCTCACAGTAAAAAGCTTCCTCCAAATATCTAACCTAAACTTCCCCTGTTTAAGTTTGAACCCGTTCCCCCTTGTCCTGTCACTGCAGTCCCTAATGAAGAGTCCCTCCCCAGCATCCCTGTAGGCCCCCTGCAGATACTGGAAGGCTGCTATGAGGTCTCCTCACAGCCTTCTCTTCCCCACGCTAAATAGTCCCAACTTTCTCAGCCTGTCGTCGTATGGGAGGTGCTCCAGTCCCCTGATCATCCTCATGGCCCTCCTCTGGACTTGTTCCGACAGTTCTATGTTTTTTATGTTGAGGACACCAGAACTGTACACAGTACCCCAAGTGAGGTCTCAAGAGAGCAGAGTAGATGGCTCTAAGGGTTGATAAAGTGATAGATTGCTCAGGGTTGATAAAGTGATAGATTGCTCAGGATTGATAAAGTGATGGACATGCATAAGATAGAAAAAGGATAGATACTTCTTATGATAAAGTGATGGATATGACAAAATGTTGGACAGGTGTTACAAAACATAAAGCTATAGATGACTATGATAGATAAAGTGATAGATGCTTCTCAGGGTTGATAAAGTAATAGATACCTCTTATGATAGTGATGGACACCTGTTACAAAAGATAAAGCAGTAGATACCTGTTATGAAAGATAAAGCAATGGATACCTCTATGATAAAGCAACAGATGTATCCTATGATAAAGTGATGCCTCTGATGATAGATAAGGCAATAGTTGTCTCTAATGATAAACAGGTAAATGCCTATAATGGTAAATTAGGCTATAGATGCCTCAATGATACATAAAGCAGTAGATGCCTCTTAGGATTGATAAAGTAATAGATGGCTGTTAGGATTTATAAAGTGATAAATGCCTCCATAATTGATAAAGTGATAAGATGCCTCTGTGATAGACAAAGTGATAGATTCCTTTATGACAGGTGAAATGATTGATGCCTCTTGATAAAGTGATAGATACCTTTTATGATTGATGAAGTAACAGATGCCTCTAATGATAGGTAAAGTGATAGATGCCTCTGATGATAAATTGATAGATGTCTCTATGATAGATAAAGCAATGCCGCTAATGACTGAAATGATAGATTTCACTTATGATAAACTGATGCCTCTAATGATAGATGTGGTGATAGTTGCCTCTAATTATAGATAAGGTGATAGATGTCTCTTAGGATTGGTAGAGATAGATGCCTGTAATGACAGATAAGGCAATAGATGCCTCAATGATATATAAAGCGGTAGATGCCTTTTAAGATAGTGATAGATGCCTTCATAATGGATTAAGTGTTAGATGCCTCTATGATAGAGAATGTGTTAGATAGCTCTATGATAGATAACGTGATAGATGTCTCTACAACACCTAGGATTGATAAAGTGATAGATGGCTCTTATGATAAACTAATGTCTCTAATGATAGATAAGGTGATTGATGCCCCTACTGATAGTGATAAATGCCTCTTAGAATTGATAAAGTGGTAGATGGCTCTTAGGATTGATAATCAACAGACGCCTCTTACAATAAAGTGATGTCTCTAATGATACATAAGGTGATAGATGCCTGGAAGATGAAGAGGTAGATGTGTCTTAAACCAGGGATAGATTCTGCTTAAGGCCGATAAATTGATAGATGGCTCTTAGGGTTGATAAAGTAATAGATGGCTCATGTGATAAAGTGATAGATGCCTCCATAGTAGATAAAGTGATAAGATACCTCTATGATAGATAGTGATAGATGCCTGTAATAGTAGATAAATTGATAGATGTCTCTTATGATAAAGCAATAGGTGTCTCCGATAGATAATGTAATAGATATTTCTATGATCGATAACATAATGGATGCTTCTGTGATAGGTAAAGTGATAGATGCCTCTTCTGATAGATAAAGCAATAGGTGCCTCTGTGATAGATAAAGTGATGGATGCCTCTTATGATAAACTGATACCTGTAATGAAAGAGAAGGTGATTGATGCCACTAATGATAACGATAGATGCCTCTTAGGACTGATAAAGTGATAAATAGCTTTTATGATAACGTGATGGACACCTATGTGATAAATAAAGGGATAGAAGCCTCTTAGGATGGATAAAGTAATAGGCACCTTTTATGATAGTTAAAGCGATAGACACCTGTTATGATAGAGGAAGCAATGGATGCCTCTATGATAGATAAACTGGTAGATGTCTCTTAGAATAGATGAGGTGATAGATGCCTGTAATGATAGATAAAACAGAAGATGCCTCTAACGGCAGATGAAGAGGTAGATGTCTTTTAGGATTGGTAAAGTGGTAGAAATCTCTTATGATAAAGTGATGGACACGTATTTGATAGATAAAAGGATAGATGCCTCATAAAGTGATAGATGCTTCTAATCATAAAGTGATAGATGCTTATAATGATAGATAAGGTAATAGATGCCTCTTATGATAAACTAATAGATGCTTCTAATGATAAAGTGATAAATGCTTATAATGATAGATAAGGTAGATGCCACTGATAATAAAGTAGTAAATTCCTCTTGTGATAGCAATAGATGGCTCTTAGGGTGGATAAAGTGATAGGTGCCTCCTTGATGGATAAAGTGATAGAAGCCTCTAAGGATAGATGAAGTGATAGATGCCTCTAATGATAGATAAGGCAATAGATGCTTCTTATGATCACGGTAGATGGCTTTTAGGATTAAGTGATAGATACCTGTTACGATAAAGTGATGTAGGCCTGTTATGATAAAGTGATGGACACCTTTACAATATAGTGATAGATGCCTTTTAGGATAGATAAAGTCATAGATGCCTCTTAGTATAGATAAAATTACAGACTCCTCTTAGGAATGATAAAGTGATAGATGCCTCTTGTGATATGTACCTCTTGCCATAGAGGAAGTGACAGATACCTTATGATAAGTAAAGTGACATGATTTATCTTATAGCTTTTAGTGTCCTTGATTTGCAGGATCTTTAGTAGAACCAAAATTCCCAGACGTAGAACCTAAAATGATTTTAGTATTTAGGAAGAGTCGTTCTAAGGGATGGAAAGTAAAACGTGTTCATCCAAAAAGTAAGTGCAAGTGTAGTATCTTGTTAAGCACCAAACCATGAAATTTTACAGTTTTAGTTGTTTACAACTAAGCACAGTTTTATTCCTCCATTGAAATATATTTATTATGACTATTTTGTAATAAATAATTTATAGACATGTTGTTGGGTTTTGACCTAACATCTGTTAACACTAAATCTAGATGGTGTCTTTATGTAATTTTTGATACAGCAAAAGGAAGGCAGCTTATATACAGAAAATTAATAATGAGCTGTTTTCCACACTACTGAGACTCGTGTATTTTAAATTAAGCCAATTGTGCTCTGGGATGCCCTGTGCTCTTATTAGACACTTAAACCATAGAATGGTTAGGGTTGGAAAGGACCTTAAGATCATCTAGCCATGGAGAGGGACACCTCACATTAGACCATGTTACCCAAGACTCTGTCCAGCCTGGCCTTGAACACTGCAAAGTGTCCAAGGGATGGAGCATTCACCACTTCTCTGGAAAGCTGTTCCAGTGCCTCACCACTCTCATGGTAAAGAACTTCTTCCATATATCTAACCTGAATCTCCTCTGTGTAAGCTTTAACCCATTAGCCCTTGTCCTGTCGCTACAATCCATGATGAAGAGTCCCTTGCCAGTGTCTTTGTAGGCCCCTTTCAGATACTGAAAGGCTGCTATGAGGTTTCCATACAGCTTCTCTTCTTCAGGCTGATCAGCCCCAATTTTCTAAGCCTGCCTTTGTGACTATAAATCTGTTGACATGTTCACGTAACTTGCAACCAGTATTCAGATTTTTATGTTTGGGGAGTAGGGATAAGTAAAATATGAAAACTGGGACACAACTTCTGTCTTAAAGTTGTAGAGAATTAATTGCAGTTTTCTCTGAAGTTCCAGGAACTTCTGCTGCACTGACAACAATGCAGCTATTCTCCAAGCAGAACCTTTCAAGACAGGAAGTCACTAAACTCCAGCAGCAAATAAGAGCAAATGGCACAGGCTTGACATCACTAAAACGTGAAATCTCAGAACTTCGCGTCAAGGTGCAAGAGCAACAGAAACAACTGCAAGATCAAGATCAGAAACTGCTTGAGCAAACCCAAATCATAGGTGAACAGAATGCCCGATTGGCTGAGCTTGAACGCAAGCTGCGAGATGTGACAGAGAGCACAGTAGGAAATTCTTCAGGGTCTAGCTCAAATGAACAATCTCCTAGAAAACGGAAGACGGTGGAATCCACAGACTGTCCTAGGAAATCTAAACGCCTTCGAAACAGAAAATAACTTGGGAGTAAACAACACTTTCAGGAGGATACACTTATCTTTAGTAGCCCAAGCAGGTCTGCTTGTTTGTGACTAGCTTCATGGTGTCACTTAGGCTGCTGGCTCTTCAAAACACCACTTAGACTTGAACAGTAATTTTCTTTCATTGAGACATTTCCCCTGCTTTCTGTATGGGTGGGCCTAATGCACAAAATCTTTCAGATTTGCAACAGTTACATACTAACCAGACCTGCTCTGTTAACTTTTTTTTTTGTGCCGATGTGTTTAAAGTAAACTTATTTGTGTTAATGCATATGTTCAAATAAAAACCTTAAATAAATTCAGTCTTAACTGATTAAAAAGTTAAGCATAAAAACAAATGTCCTGTTCACTTGAAGCAAAGATCCATTTGTAAAATCTTGGTTTAGAGTACTTGAACTTTTTTTTGTTAAAAGTGACCTTGTCTGGAATGTCTGAAAAGTAGTTAATACTTTTTGAGGGTCTCTGTAACAAGTAACACTGACTTCTTAAGCTACAGTATTGGTTATGTATTTTTGTAAACTTAAAAGGAAAGGCTTCTGTCTGGTCTTCACATGCACACCCCCTGGATGTTGGTCTTGGGAGCCCTAATCCACATTTGCATGGATTTATGCATGTGCAGCTTAGTCAGCCTACCAAAAGCCCTTGCCTGAAGTTGTTCTGAACTCTGGGAGAGAGCAGAGACCGATAAAGTAATTTCTTTGTTCCTCAGCCATAGCTTAGCACCTGTTTTCTGACAATGACATGGTCTCACACAGGCGAGTTTGAACCCAGGTGCTCTCCCTCTCTCACTGCCTGTAAATCACAGGTACAGTTAGGCAAAGCTGGAGAACTGAGATCACTTGATTCACCGTCCAACATTTAATCAGTATCAAATTGTCCCCAGAATACCCAAGCTCAGGGGACCATGTTTGAATGAAATTCTGTATTACGGAAAAACTTCAACTATTTTGTGTGTATGTGTTCGGGGTGGGGTGGAAATTTCTCTGTAACACTGATGACAATATTCTACAGTTTCCTTATCTGAAAAGGTAAATCACTTCAGACAAAGCTTTAATTTCTTTTGCACTTCTGTTTTGAGCTTGTAACTGGAAAAGCATGTCTTGCACTGTTCAGTCTCTCTGATCACCTTAACAACCTCAGAGTTGTGTACAGTGATTTATTTTTTTTTTCCCCATCTGTATATTTTTGGAACTTTATACAAATACTATTGTCCTTGTTTTTGTTTTAATGTACTAAACTATGTAGCTTTATCATTTGACTTATGGGTTTTTTTTTTAATCAGCTGCTGCTTTGTGTCTGGGTGGTACTGAATGCAAATTGGTGTGGCACTGAAAATGCAAATACTGCATTTGGAGCTGGTCAGAATCTTGCTGTTATTACCATGAGCTAAAGTGCACATTTCTCATATGTTGCTGTCAGCATCATGTAGTGATGTATTTTAATTGATGAACAAAGCAGAAATTGTCTGGTCAAATGTTACAAGATTGTGGGGAAAGTGACCTTTCCCTAAAACTTCAGCTACAAGTTTTACTTCTAAAACATATTAGGTCATATCAGAAGTAACACTGCAAATGCCTAATATTTAGCAGACATTTAATTTTCAAATAAACTAGTTGGGTGGTTTGTGTCCTTTAAAAAACCCAAACACTGCTTAAGAGAAGCATTGAGGAAGCTTTACAGTTTTATCTGAGGGAAAGCTTAAACTGTTAAAAGAGTAAATTGCTTTTTTACTGTTTTGGACCTCTTTAAGGTAGATACCTGCTGTTCAGTTTAAAAGCATATATATTGTCTTTTAGAAGATAATCTTGACTCAAAAGGTTTGGAATGATAGCTGTAACTGCTGTCCATCATTTGATACAAATTCATTTAATGGTCATTCATGGTGACAAATTGATGTAGTTTTCTTAACTACCCCATATTTGTGGTTAAATAGGAATTGCATATACTGAAAGGGTTAGTTCATATATCTCAATATCTTTCACTTCAGCTTCTTTATTCTACAGGATGCAAACAGTTCCCTCCCTCTGCCCTTGTATACAGATAGTTTCAGGTTATTCATATTAATATATTTGTGAATCTGTGTATAAGCCATGTGTAAACTGAGCTGGAAAGAACAACAACAGCCTACTGTTACATGAAACATTCTCTGAATGGTGCCAAGTTGGAACTTTCAACTAAAGGAAGTATCACGTGCTGCAAGTTTGCAGGTGTATCCTGATCTTCTGTGTGCTACCAAGTGTAGTAAAATTGAATGAGCCCCATGAAACTTACGTGGTAGAGGGGGATCGTTACAAGCAATCTCCAAGAAATGTCACAGCCAAGGTATGCTCCCATTTTGTTTTCACTTCCTGGGGAGGGCGGGATATGACTCTCCAACTGGAATATACACTAGTGGTATAGATAGAATATGGAAAACAAATAATAGTAGAGGAATAACTGGAACGTTAATTTTGATGCATATTGACCCTTACTAAATATAAAAGGGTGCATTTTGCAGTATATGAACAAGCTGATAAATAGCCTGAAGTAAAATCATTTCTGACTATAAATTTCTGTGCAGGTTTACATGAATTGGTATATTGGCCTCAAAAAGTACAGTGTTAGTAGCAATTAGTGATCACAGAATCTGTTCAAGGTAGAACCTCAAATTAGTGAGACTAAGATGTAATTTACAAGTTAACATAAAAAATTTTATTTGCAGCATCTTCAGTTTTAGCGCTTGTAGCAATGGCTGAAACAGTACAGCTCAGGGTTGACAGGGAAAGCCAAGTGTCCTCTATGGCTTTGTCTCAAAATAGCTTAAAACTCCTGAGGCTTTCCTGTTTCTCAAGCTTTCTTTTTTCTTTTTAGTCTTAAAACAACAGCTTGCTTTGTAACAGCTCTTTGTTTCATGGTAGGGTCTTGAATTCCTGATACTTACCCCATTAACTTAATCACAGAAGTTCATTAATGTTACAAGGATGCCTGCACGTAATTTCTTAATGTAAAAGGTAAGACTATTGAACAGAAGCTTTGTTCCTCTTACTAAGATCTTCTAACAGTTAATTATGGGAACTGCTAAGATCATCTAAGGAATTTTCTGCATCCAGAGACTCTTGAAAATAGGGTGATGTAAGAACTAGTTAAATGTGTGTTTAGACAAGCAAGGATAACCTGATTTCCTAGTGTTCCTGATAATTTTAAGGTGGTAACTGGCAAATTGCAGTGATAGTTTGTTACATCATTCATAGGTAAATTCAGTTTGGAGTATCTTACCACAACAATCTGCTAGTTGTTAACTGTCCTGATACTCTCTAGTTGCATTTCTATGTTGATTTGCACTGTTCTTGGATCAGCTTATTTGTCTGTACTCTCAGTTCTTGCAGTTGTACTTGCTGGATCTCACCTTCCTGGGTGGATGATGATCTGTTTTCTGGGTGTGTGGGGATGCTCTGCCAGCTGTGGCTTATGTGTAACTGAGCACTCCAGGATTTTTGTTCTAGCTTTGTGCCAGCTGAAGACATGCTAGGTACTGGATATCTTCATCTTTGGAATGGAAAGTTCTATACAAAACTGGTTACCTTGCTGAGGACCTAATGTGGATTTGTTACATGGACTGCTTAAACCAGAAAGGCTCAGTGATTAGGAAAAACACTGCACTCCAGGACACTTGGGCAATTACATTTTCCAAAACTTTTCTAGTATTTTTCTTAGTTGTTTAAACCTTGTTTGGCTGCAATGCAATGTTTATTTTATAAATCTGGAATCGATTTAATTACCCTACTGAAACTTGTGACCATTTACAAGTCTATATACATTTTGCAGTGCTGTCAACCTGCTGCTGCATACTGAACTCTTCATACCTTTATCTTTGTTTCCTCCAGTGCTCCTGTCAGTAGCTATGATCTTTCTTAGCAGCAGCCATGTTTTGTTCTCTGCAGGATCCTTCCCATGGTTGACAAGTGCTAATGTGCAGTGCTAATATTTGAACTACAATGAGAATGGAACACTTTGAGGAACAAGGGAAACTTGTTTTTCAACCAGTCCATCAGACCATGGTGTCCAAACCTGGAGCCGGGAATTGAACTTTCCATTCCAATGTCACCCGTTTTTGACATTGAGTGAAACATTTGTGATCCTGGCAATTTTGCAAACAACTTCTGCTCTGGTAACTCAAACACACTTCCTGGTTTATTGTGAAGTGGTCACTGAGCAAGAAGTAAAACTGAACAAGGACAAAATGCCTTGCTGAAATGGAAACATCAATTTTCCTGTGTATGCTGCACCACTCCTCACATGTGCCTATGGATGGAAAAGCTGTGAATAAGCTTTTCCATCTTTATTCCACTCTTCCCATTTTTGCTTCTAATTCACATCCTAATATGCACAGATTAAAAATGTGTGTAAACACAAATATCTGCAAAGCTGTTTCGTCTTATAGATCCTGTGCTTTTCCCGTTACTTTAGGTTGTAAACATTTTCAAGTAGGAATTGTATTTCCACTGCATTTCAACCATTGCACATGGGCTAATATATTGTGGCCTTTTTAATTCATTATTGCTAATAAATTTCAAGCAATGCATCATGAACCTCGAGATACTCATATTACATTCATACATCAGGTATAATTTGTGACTTTTATCAGTTATTATTGATTTACATACTTTATCTATCATAGAGGCATCTATCTGCCTTATCTGTTGTAAGAGGCATCCATCACTTCCTCTATCATAACAGGCCTCTATCACTTTTACTAATGTAAATGGTGTCTATTCCTTTATCCATCATAAGAGGCATCTATACCTTTATCATATAGGTATCTGTCACTTTCTCTATCATAAAAGGTGTCCATCCCTTAAGAGATGTCTATTCCCTTATCAGTCCTAAGAGGCCTCTACTGCTTTATCTATCATTAGAGTGGAATTAAGGACAACTAAAATTCCAAGCAAGTACTCATTCTAACTGTTACATAAAGTAGTCTTTGTAACCGAACTTCCCACAGTCAGTGTTTTATGCAAAACAGAGGCAGGGACAGATAAAATGGAGTTTAGTTCTCACAGAGAAGTTTGTCAAAGCTCTTAAAATATCTTACCACAAAAAGTGAAGAAAATGGAGACCTACCTTGGCCCAGGTGTTTTGGAGTTGCAGC
This sequence comes from Agapornis roseicollis, assembly GCA_002631895.1. Taxonomy (NCBI): domain Eukaryota; kingdom Metazoa; phylum Chordata; class Aves; order Psittaciformes; family Psittacidae; genus Agapornis; species Agapornis roseicollis. Next base: position 219,551 of record NDXB01018627.1, on the reverse strand, counting down.
TGAGGATGTATCTTGAGGCAGCTTTTAGAAGTTTAGATTTTGGCCACATGACAGCTGATTCTCCCAACCGCGTATTTCTCACCTATGGACAAGAAGTGCTTTTTGAATTGCCACTGGAAGACGCGGTTTCTGTTTCCAGTGTTAATAAAGCAACTCTCATGGGTCTGCTCGACAGTTTGCGGTGGCCTCCGGGCAGGTTGTCACCACCGAAGGGGCAGAAATCCTACCGGCAGCAAAACCCGCATGAGCACCCTTCAGAACAGGAAGCAGCACACGACTGGGGTGTGTGTGTGTGTCAACGTTTGCGTGGCATGGGTTAGTGTGAGGCGTCCCTGCTTATGGCAGGGGGGTTGGAACTAGATGATCTTAAGGTCCTTTCCAACCCTAGCTGTTCTATGATTCTATGTGAAGCCGGCTCGTCCTCCCTACCACGGTGAACCATGAAGGAGCTCCGGGTTTCCACAGCGCCTGGGCGCAGGAGGGCTCCGGAGTCAGGGCTAGCGTTACAAGCCGAGACTTTTCTCTCCCTGCTTACATATCAGTTATTCATGAGGCGTTCTTAAGGGCACCCACAGCACTGGCCGCCGCATTGCCGGTTTGAGGAGCAGGCTGCCGCCCCGAGCTCTGCTCCCCTGAGGCGGCAGCGCGTCACGGCCCCCTCAGCCCACACCCGGCCCCTCGGCCAAGGACGCTTCCAGCGGGAAGGTCTGAGAGCCGCGGCCCGCCCGGACGGCCGCAGGACGGATCAATGTGCACCTTTTCCGTAAGGAGGGGGGCACACACAGCCGCCCTTCTGCGGGGACTGGCCCTGGGGAGCGACCGACCCCTCAGGCGATGGCTTCGCATCGCGCCTCGCCCCGCCCGGCCAGGCCCGTCCAGGGCAGGGGCGGGGTCTGTCAGCCCTGACAGCCGGCAGCTAGCCAATGGAAAGCGAGGCCGGGGTGGTGGGCGGGACTGCCGCCGAGCCGCCTCCGCGGAGCTATAAAGTGCGGGCCGGGAGGGTGGGTGTTGTGCTTTGACGCTGTGGAGAAAGCGAACCGGGTGGGTACGGGCGAGCGGGCTGGGGTCGCCGCGCTGCCGAGATGGGCAACACCGTCGCTAGAGAGGATTTCGAGTGGGTCTACACGGACCAGCCTCATGCCGACCGCCGCAAGGAGATCCTGGGTGAGGAGGAGAGCTAGCGGCGGTGCTGCCGCTCCTTACCGCTGGCTGCGTGGCGGGGCTCGGGGGACACCCCACAAAATGGCTGCCAGGCGCCCACGCTGAGGGGCGCCGTGCGGAGAGCCCGTCCGTCGGCGCTGGTCGTTAGAAGAACCTGGAGCGTGAGGACTGGCGAGCGTGGAGGAGTGCGGCCGCGACCGGGGCCAGAGCCGGCCGGGGCAGACTGAGGGGAGCGGCGCCGGCCGCGTATGTGGAGGCGGGAGCCGCCACCTTGGCGGCGGGGGAGGGGAAGGAGAAGGAGGCGGGGGGCGGCTCGCTGCCGGCGAGGACTGCGCCCGAGCCCAGACGTCGGGTGGGCGGCCCGGGCTTCCATTTCGAGCTGCGGAGCGGTGCGGGTGGTGCGGCTCCCCTCGCTCCTCGCCCGCGGCCGGAGCCGCCCTCTTCCGCGGAGCCGTTCGTGCGATAGGAAGCGAGCTGAATAATTGATAACGTGTCTGGTGGTCGGTATAAATAGCTCGGGTGCAGGGCGTTGAGGTCGCCGCGGCACCCAGGAGTGGGGGTGAATAACGGCGTTTTCAAGCGAGATGGCCAAGATCAGCCTTTCTGAATTGTTGGTGGGTTTTCAGTTCAAAGCTATTCCTTTCTGGGTAACCTGAGGTGGTTAGTGGTGCTTGTCATGTACGTGTCTAGTTCCTGAGCAACAGAAAAACGCTAAAATGATATAATTTGAAAGGATTCATTATTGCAATAGATGTCACAAGTGGAAAGCTGGTGGGTTTTCATCATGTTTGCACACAGCCCTGACTGGCAGGAAGGGAAGGAACGGCTATATCTGCTTTTGTAATCTAATTGGGGTAGTTGGTTGTGAGGAGAGCTTCTAAATAACTGCTTTTTTTCATTGGATTCTTTCCCATCTAGCGAAGCATCCAGAGATTAAAGCATTGATGAAGCCAGACTACAGCTTGATCTGGGTGGTTGTGCTGATGGTTCTTGCGCAGTTGACTGCATTTTACCTAGTTAAAGACTTGGACTGGAAATGGGTAATCTTCTGGGCATACATTTTTGGAAGCTGTATTAGCCATTCCATGACTCTGGCAATTCATGAGATTTCCCACAACAGTGCCTTTGGCAACAGCAAAGCAATGTGGAATCGATGGTTTGGGATATTTGCCAACCTCCCTCTTGGTCTCCCATACTCCATATCTTTCAAGAGATACCACATGGATCATCATCGTTATTTAGGTGGCGATGGAATTGATGTGGACATTCCTACCAACTTTGAAGGCTGGTTTTTCTGCACCCGTTTTAGGAAGTTCATATGGATTGTTCTTCAGCCATTTTTCTATGCAATTAGACCTCTCTGCATCAATCCCAAACCTATTACTCGACTTGAAATAATCAATCTGTTGGCTCAGCTTTCCTTTGATGTCGTGATATATTATTTATGGGGAATTAAATCCATATTTTACATGCTTGCTGGTTCAGTACTTGGACTTGGGTTGCACCCAATTTCAGGACACTTCATAGCTGAACATTACATGTTTTTGAAAGGACATGAGACTTACTCCTACTATGGGCCACTTAATTTGCTCACTTTTAATGTTGGCTATCACAATGAACATCATGACTTCCCTAATATTCCTGGCAAGAGCCTTCCACTGGTAAGTTTACTTCTGAGGTTATTACTTGTGCTCAAAATAAGCCCTACTTTAACTTGAGAACTGAGTGGAACACTGCTAGAAGAACGGAAGTTCTCCAAACAAGAACAAACAATTGTTTTCAAGTTGAGCGATAAAGGGGGTAATTATAATTTCAGTGGTCTCTTAACCTAACCACAGCCTCTTCTGTGAAAGTAGAAGGAAGGAAATACGTGTCTTAAGTTGTGCACTTAATTGAGTATTCTTTAATCACAACCAGCCTTCTGATTTCTTCAGAAACTAGCTAAGAATTTGCAAGTAACTTCAAGTTTGTTTGCTCTGTCTTTGAAATCTGAAGGACAGTGTTCTTATACATGCGTATCCTTCAGTCTCTTCTATCATTGTCATTCTCTGATAGGGAAAAGAGAGAGTCTGAAGTACTGCTGATGTTTGTTGTACCGTGACATGTGTTTAATAGTTTTCTAGATTGAAGCAGTTCGGTTTCTTCTAGTGAGAGCCTTTGAACCCTAAGTAAGTGTTGGGCTTCAAAGCTGAGACTTTGGACCTTCCACATGACAGCAGATGGGAATTTTCAAATGAGTTCCTCTCCAAGTCTGACAGCTTTTAAGCAGGAGCTTAATTGTCATTGTATATGTGTGTCCCAATTGGAGTATAGGAACACAAGCTTCCAGGGCTACACCTAAAACTCATCTTCAGTCAAAAGTGGTTTTTATCAGTGGAAAATGTCTTTAATCAGACACTATAAATTTGCAGTTTGACAGCAGCTGTGGTGTTGGTCTTGTAGCTTTGTTACTGCACTCAATAGTAAGACCTTGTAAACTTGTGCCTTTGGAGCATAAGCTTGATTGTTGTTCCTGTTGTCAATGGTGGACATGTAGGTGAAATAAGTACTCCAGCACTACTTTAGCAGGGTGGCTAAATTCTGTAACTCCTTTGTTGAGACTTTTCTGTGGGTTTTGTAGATTTTGAAAGAGGTGATTTTTCTAATCTAAAGATTTCATCTTTCAAATGCAGCCAAAGCTGCTTTAACTCACCCTTGATACTGAGATCTGTGCTAGTGAACCAGCATTTTGCTTCTTGGACCAGTACTTAAGTTGTAAGTAGAGAATGAATTTTTTTCCAAGTGCTTAATCGCAGAGGTGAATACCCAGCTCTGCTATAGAACTGTTAATCCACAGCTCTAATAAAAGAACAAAGCTGCCTTTTAGAAGAGCATAGTTAATTTGATGGGACTGGACTCTGCTGTGCTGTGTGCTAAGGATCACTGAAGTAACTGAACACTTGATTCCAGCTGGGGTATTGGGTAAAATTACTGTTGAGTAAAAATACAGTGGCTAGATGCACTGTGATCAGACTATCAGTGTGATGATCAGAAAAAGCCCTTCAGCTCCAAAGCAGGCATGCAGGTATCTTGGGTTGGCTTGTGGCTTATACAGATTAATATTTTTCTTCTGTCTAAAGCTATGGAATTTAGTGAAAATTTAGGTTTGGTTTGTTCAGGTTTTTAAGTCGTTAGATGGGTGGCCTTAAACATCAGCAAGGATACCTAACTGAAACTCCATCTCTTAGATTGTAACAGTGGTCTAGTCAGCACGTACATCTGAGAATGTAAGTCTTCGGAAGTGGTTTATATATGTTCTTTGATGTCTGTTTGCAGAAATGGGTTGTACCTCAGAAATCAGATGCTTTTTTTTTTTTCCCCCCTTGTGTGCTATGATTTGAAGCTACATGTAAAAAATAGCTGTGTTTCAACATCTCTTCCTAGAACATAAAGCATCCTTTTTGGTGATGACTCATATGAGTCAGCACTGAATGGAATCACCCACTTCCACTGCAACGAAAGTACTTTTGTGAGCTACATCATTCTGTAGGTAGCACAGTGAATGGACTTCAGTCCTAGCAGCTTGCTCTAGTTAGCTTCAGTAGAAAAGTTTCACATGATGTTTACTTAACAACCAGGGAGTAGCTTTTTGCTTCAAGGAACTTTCATATTGTGGTACTAGTAGCCTTCCTTATAGACTCTTAACAGCTAAAATGAGACTTTGAGTGCTCTGTATTAATTTATACATTGAGGGTTGTTAAGTTTCATTATTACTGCTAATACAAATAGCAAATAAACCTTGTATTTCTTTTTTAGGTGAAGAAAATAGCAGCTGAATACTATGACAACCTGCCACAATATAACTCTTGGGTAAAAGTATTATATGACTTCGTGATGGATGACACAATCAGCCCATATTCACGTATGAAAAGGCACTTAAAGGGTGAAGTGAAGCAAGATTAAATTTCTGGCAACCAAAAAAAGACTTTGAAATGTCTGCTTGCTTTAAAGTGGCTGGTATAAGGTCTCTTGCTAAAGCTGTTCACCAGTGTCCTGAATTAAGATTTACAGCAACACAGCAATGCATCTTTAAGGATTTTGTAGCAGGCTCCTACCAGCTATAACATTCCTCGCAGTCCTCGGATTTGTAGGTTTAACGTGTCTGTTTGCCTAAAGATCAGTGTTATATACATAATGCTAAATCACTTTGTTACAGGATTTACTTTGCCAGGTGTTAAATCTATGTAAAATACCTGCTTGCTTCTTATAAAATACTGAGTTCTCAATGTAGTACACTGCCCACAAAATGCTGTTTAGATGACTGTAGTGTTCAAATGCTGTACTTACCTGTTAATTCTATCCTAACATGATTTGTTAATGTAAACCTTCTGTTGGACCTGTTTCCTAACTTATGGGTGGATGAACTAAATTTGCACAGAGATTTTAAGTCTTTTTCTGTTTAAATATGTAACATGTCATTTGAAGCATTGGTTTAAAGTTCTGTGTTTTCTAAGGAGCAATCTGTCAGAATGAGCCTGGTATCTTCGAGATGGCTTGTGTGGCTTCCTTGTGAAAAGGTGGGGAATTCAAGGGTATTGCCAACTTTGTGGATCACTACCTACTGTTTAAGCTGCTTGTGTTGGCATATAGCTTGAGCAGCCAGCATTTAGAGTTGTGTTGTTTAAGCCATTAGGTAGCTTAATGTAACTGATAAGGTTTTTTCTTTTTCATAATGGAGAAAGTCCTGTTACAGTTTGGGGGTTTTTTGTGTTCAAAGAAAAAGGGTTAGGTTTGTCCTGATTGTCTCTGCTATTGCCACGGTTTTAAATGCGCAGTCTATAAATTTTTACACTCATTTGGAAATTCAGCTTGTATGGAAAACGGAAGCAGTTGAAACAGGGACTATCTGGCAAACTATTAAGTATATTAGCCATGTGTGCACATAAAAAGTGTTGCTAAGTGATCTTTTTTTCTTTTTTCTTCCTAAACCTACAGTACCCTACATACACATTTGCCTTTCTTGCATACTAAAATGTGGTGGAAGCACAGGTGGTGATATCAGATTTCCTGCTTAAGTTTTTAAATTGGGAACAGAGAATGCATAGACTTCCTGAACACTGAAGAATCTCTACATACCTCAGAGCAGTGCATTTACCTTCTATCATTTAATGCACTGATGATAGCTTTAAGCAGCCAAAGATAGCTATAAATTGCCCTGAAATCTCAAATAGTGACCCCATGGTTCACTTATAAAGATGGAATTTGATGAAGGTGTTAAGTCTTAGCTGCTGTCCACACTGGTCTGCTGTAAGTAACTTTAATTTTTAGATGCTGCCTTCAACTCATGCATTTGTTTTGGTATGTTTTGGGGGACTTTTTTTTAAGAAGCTGAGAGCCTGACAAAGAGTATGTTGATGCCTCTTAAGCCTTGCTCAATTGTGGTCTCATTTTTAATGTGTTTTGTTTAAGTGTGGGGTCCTTACCTATGGCTAAGCAACAGGAATGGTATGCAAGTGTGCCAGCCACTTACTGGCAAGATAATGAAGTCACTTTGTAACATGCTAGCTGGTCAGCGTATTGCTCAGGGTAGAGTGTAATGTCAAAACAGACTTTATCTAGTATTCTTACATGTAATTAAAATGCAAATATTAAAGTAATATTGGATGAATTTTTGACTGGTCCCCTTATACTGAAGAACTTGAGTTTCAGATATTTTTACAGCAGATGTAAGACCTGTTCTGTTGAGTGGTTGTATAGACAAACTGTAAAGAATCATTGCCTTTCCTTTCTACTCAAGGACAACGTCAGTTGAACAACTTGAATAGGCTTAAGTTGCAGAACATACATTTGGGTTGGTTTTTTTAAGCTACTTCTGCATGACTGCTCAATTTAAGAAGCAAAAGGTGGAATTAAATTTCTTCAGTGTTGATGGCTTAACCTAGCTGGATGAAGGATGGAAAGAATCTCTGCAAAGTTTTAGGGCTAAAAGCTAAAGTTTTAACGAAATATCAGTTAGGCTTGATGATAAAATAACCGGAGTTCAAAGTCAAATTTTATACTTGGGCTTATTTACCTACGTCATGTAATCCCTGATGTCCTTTACTGTCTTTCCAATAGATAGTCCAAGTGTGGATTCCTGCTTCTTAACAGGACTGAAGTTGCCATTTCTCTTGTTTAAAATTGCAGATGTTTCTTTAAGGTGTTCTGTGATCTTCCCTTACAGCTGTAATTATACATACACCATTTTCACTGTAAAAGCTGCAGAATAAGGGGCAATTCTCTGCTTGCTGTAATCTTTGAGACATCTGCTACTGCCTGCCTGTTGGAGAAAATTCACTGGACTAGGTTAATCTCAGCCAGTGAGACTTAAGTTTGTGTCTACACCATGGCCTGATCAGTGCAAGCATTGGTGGTGACTGTTCTTAGGCATACAATTACTGTGTTGTACACAAGAGGCCATGGCATTTAACTTGTAGTAGGGATTTTGCCAGAAGCAGATCATCTGAAAGTTAACCTGTATGGCAGCAAAAATTCATCCCTAAAAGTCAGAAGCATTTCTGAACCACTGGTAAAAGGAATTAAGACTAGCCAGACTACCTGACTTGTTTGGTATATTCTAAATGAATAACTAGTTTAGTCCAGTCATAATGTGGCATGTAGTCCAAAGGCATGGCACAAATAAGACTATTTTTTTGACATACATAGGAATCATCTAGTTATTGTTTTTAAGGAATTCAGTAACATTAATGCTATTTGAATGTATCTGGCAGAAACAGGTTAGTATAATGTCTGCAACACTTATCTGAAAGTTGGAGGGACCTTTTGACTAACCTGTAAAGAACAAAGAGCATTAATTGTATGGTCCTGTGATTAACAGCCGTAACAGTTAAACCAACTATAATGTTTTAATAGATCTATTCAGATGGGAATGAGTTAACTTTGGCCTTTGTACATGCTACCTAAAGCATCTTGCTAGTTTGTCAGTTTGGCAAACCTCTCCTTTATATGAAATCAGCCAGGAGTTGTAACTGTCAAAACAGAGCTGACTTTGGGTCAGCTGTGTTAAACATGTCATCCGAGTATTTTAGCTGCAGTTAAATCATGCAGAGCTCTGAATCCCCTTCAGGGCTTTCAGAGTAACTTAGTTTTCAGAATAAACTGCCTCGCATGGCTTTTAACACACACACACCCCTAATTATTTGAAGCTGCTTAAGTGGAGTAAGTAATGCATCCTGGAATCTCATCATACTAAGCATGAGTTTTCCCACAGGACAGGCGTGGGTATATTCTTCTTTCAAAACAAGTCTTGCCTCTGGCATTCTTCTTCTGCTGTTGAACCGGTCTGCTCTGTAAGAATGACAACATGTGTTAAATGGGTGCATCTTTCTGGCTACAGTGCTCCATGCTTTCAGATCCAGGGCAAGACTTCCTACCTGGAACCAGAGGCAAGAAGAAAAGTAGTTAAGACTTTCAGTTTTGTGTCTCAGCAGCTGTCTGGTTAAGTCTTTACATTTCAGCAAGCATGTAAATGCACACTTTAGTCTACAGATGCTGAGAAATGGATCCGTGCTAGGTATGTAGACATGTTAGGTATGTTAGGTAATGAGTTCAGTGGTTCAACTTTGGTTCCTCAGCATTTTTTGTTGTATCAGATGAAGTAGTGTGGCAGCAACAGTAGAACTTCAGCTGTTCATTCCTTATTTAATGATGAGGTTCTACAAGCAATAATGTCAATATTATATACCTTCTCACAAATAGGTGAGAAGTTGCTTTCAGGTAGTGATGGTGCATGGTCAGTGGTCTAAGACACAGCTTTTGGGAAGGATACTGCTCTGTAATTGAAGAGACTCAGAAGACTTAAGGCAAACCCCAAGTTCTAGCTTGTGTACTGCAAAGCACAGGAGCTACTCCTGGGTCTGCCAAGATTGCTTCTCCAAGGTCCTAGGAAAACAGTCTGACAAATAGGTGTGTCTGAATCATGGAGCTGTGTGTTTAGTATAGCAACCTGCAACTCCATGTACACAATTATTTCTTCTGTATCAAATCCTCAATTTCACAATCAAGCCTGCAGTGCTATCCAAGACTTTAGTAAGGACACAGATGTTGAAAAGGTTTCTTATTGAGCCAAGAATGCAGACTGTGTTTCTTCTCTGACCGTTCCCCTGCACTGCCTCTACCCCCTATCCAAGCTCAGGTTAGCATCTAATACACTCTGGGACAGAATCATCACTGATTTAGATATGTGGCTAGCCTCACGAAAAGGGAGCAGAGAATAGCATGATGAACAGTTTTGTGAGCCTGTCACAACAAACAAGATGACTAGAGAGGAAAAACTGCTCTAGGCATGTCTGACAGGAGGGGTGGTAGCAGCATGTACAGAACAAAGTAGTGGTCTCTATTGCGCGAAAAGGCTTCTTAAAGCAGCTCCCATTCTCTGCGTACAAAGGCTCTTGCATTTTATGTCTTATCAAGTTGGGTGTTTGGTTTTTTTTTTCCAGTGGTAAGTACAATAGCCTAAGCAGAATTTCCCTCAAGAAAAAGTAGCAGTGTGGGTGCAGCACATTCTTGTGTAAACAGTCAAATAGAGTTCAGTTGCCTGCCCTTGTCTGCTCCTTGACACACATGTAGCCGAGCCAAGGTAAGCAAACAGTATATGGACACTTGACTGATCTGGCTTCTTTTGCCTTTCAACTTAACTTCACAATTTCTTGTAAATTCAAACCCTCCTGCATCCTATTTCCACCATCATGTGTTAAGAGTGATCATCAGACACCTTGAAAGTTACACATTTTGTGTATGTATTTCTTTTCCTGGAAAGGACAACGTATTTGTTCATCACAATTAGACCCTTTTTAATTCCCTATCTGTTTCTCGTAGAGGTGGTTTTGAAACCAGTGTGTGTAACAGGCAGGTAAAATCAGTGATGGCCTTTAGAATTACCGTATCTAAAGGCAGGAGTGACGCTTTCAAAATCAGTATTTGAAAAACCATATACTGTTCTCGTGGGGCTTCTGCTTGGTTCTTTGCACTGGTCAACTCTGAAACACCCAAGTAAATTGAGTGTGTTATTGTACTAAGAGTTCACAGTTTGCTTCCACACTGTTGTAGCTTCCTATAAAGCTAAGAACTTTTATTTAAGGAAGGTGGTAAAAAGAAAAGTCAAGTAGATTTGGAGCTGAAAGAGGGAGAAATCTATGACATGGGCAGTTCTTGCATAGCTCTGTACATGGTATCTAGGTATGATTTTTACATTAGTTACTTAACTGATGTCCTAATTGCATGGCCTCACGGTAATAAACATGCACAAGTGAAACTACTCTGAGATAAAATAATGATCCTTCATCTTGGATTTCTGCAGCTCCAACCCTGATTTACTTGTAATTATCAGATCTTCTCTTTTATATGCAAGGACTTCATCTGTTAGTCATATGGGCCACAGCTTGAGTCACTGAAGAGGGAGTATCTCATCTTGTGCAGAAATCACAGTGGTAAGTACAATCTGCCATGAGTGTCAGGATTCTTAAAACACAAGTCTGTGGGGATGAGTAATTTGTAATTATTTCCCCCCCACCCCCCATTTACTTCTGGGGAAAAAATGTGTGAGATCCTTTGTCAGATGGCAATTTGGAGAAGAATCAAAGACGTAAGGCACTGTTCCCCTCGAGGCAAGGTCAGTTTTAAAGTTAGATCAGCAAAGCATGATGATTTGCTTAAATGAATTATGATTTGAGTAGGAGATGAAATGATCACCTCCCTCTAGTATGTTAAAGTAGGGGGGGATGCTTACAGGCTAAATGTTGCTATGAAAACTATTTTATTGTTTATACTGAAATTTCATTAAGTATCATTTGAAGTTAAGACTATGGAATTTGCTAGCAGACATTTCCTTCTCTGATCCTTGACTGGTTGTAGTGCTTTTAATAAGCTTAAGGTTGATCAAAGGTAGGAACTGAGATTAATGATTTAAGAATGTTGTAGAATGATGATGCGGATAAAACAATCCATGAGGGTGTGTAGTTTTCAGAAATCAATTGCTGTGTCTGTCACATATCAGTGTTTTGTCTTACCTCAGCTACTGCCCAGTTTGATGATGAACTCTTCCTGAGATGGAATTTTTTTTGTATTTAAAAAACTTGAGGCTCTTACCCTGTGTCTCAAAACTGACAATGTTTTCCTTCCTCCAAAGGATATCAACACACTTGAGTTAAGAAACTCAAATGTGTAATAGATTTGGTTTGTTGCAGACTTGTCAGTTAAATCAAGAATCAGCTTGCTAGATAAATCTTACAGTTTTAAATGTTTCTTAGGTGGCTGTTAAACTACACTACTGTAGCACTTCCAAACTTCACTCTTTCCTAGGAAACTTTAAAGACAGTTTGCCATCTGTGGATAGTTCTTTTGTTAAGGTGAAGGAGGCTGTTGGAAGCTCCAAGAAACCTGCCAACACAGTCATAATGTGCCAGTGTATCTGTAAAAGGTGTAATTCATGTTACGGTAACACAGAGTGCAGCGCTTTCCCAGTCTGATTGCCCAGCTCTGTCCTCCCAGTGATTCTTCAAGAGTTTTCCTTCCTGCAACCTTGGCTATTTTCATTCATGGTTGAAAACGCCTATTTGAGCAGTGTAAATGCTGGAATGTTTAGTCTCTCTGTCTCTGAGGGCTTCCTGATTAAGGGCTCCAAATATAGGAGTGGTATTAGCTCTTCAACACTAAAAGCATTTACTTTTAAAAACAGGATAAGCAGGAAGTGTGTTCTGTTTTTTAATCTGGAAATAGTTAAAGATGGTTTAGAGCAGTAGGTCATTATGACCTTTCTCCAGGTACAGTTGAAGAAGTTCAGAGAGATCTAGCACAGTTTCTTTCCAACCTGTCTCTTGAAATCAGGCACAGGTATTGCCAAACTCTCCATCAATGCAGAGCGAGCTTCTTGGGGATTGTCCAAATGTATCACCTGCACAGTGACTGACGTAGTTCTTCATACATGATTTGATCCTAACAGTGCCAAGAAGAAAAATAAGCTTTAGACAATGGTAAAAAAATCATGCACCGTATAAAAGTGACTTTGTAAGTGTTATTTAAAACATGAAACAAATCAGCTGTATGACCCACTTAGCTGTATTTTAAAACACTTGCAAACAAAAACCTAAATATGGCAAACCCCCACTACCCTGGTGTCCTGGGTTCAGCAATAGCAGTCAGTTTTTCTCCTCCTTAGTACCTGGTGCAGCACTGTGTTTTGACTTAACCTGGAAACAAAACTGATAACACCGATGTTTTCAGTTGTTGCTAAGTAATGTTTACTCTGACCAATGACTTTGTGAGCCTCATGCTCTGCCAGGGAGGAGGCAAGGCCTGGAGGAAGGAGGGACAGGACCCAAACTGACCAAAGAGGTATTCCATACCGTAGCATGTCATGCCTGGGGTGTAAATGAGAGTTACCCGGAAGGACACCCCACTTCCCGGTCAGACTCGTTTTCGGCAGGTGGTATCGTATCCTCTTCCCTTGTTTTCCTTATCGTTATTATTATTGGTGATAGCAATAGTGATTTGTGTTATACCTCAGTGACTGGATTGTTGTTATCTGAACCCGTGGGAGTTGCATTCCTTCAATTCTCCTCCCCATCCCTCCGGGAGCAAGGAAGAAGGGGGAGGGGGGAGTAGAAACTGGGTTTAAACCATGACACCTGGCTCATGAATGAGGTTCTCCAGTGACAGTCACCAATGATGTGTAATTAACAGAAGCCTCTGGCAAGATCTCTTATACTTAATATTGCCATATTAAGTTCAGAATTGCAGCTTCACTAAGATACTGCTTCTTTTCTGGGGAGCTGCTGAATTGACAGTTTACTCCCTAATTTAGCTTTGCCAAAGTGAACTGACAGGATCTTCTTTTGATAATCTAACTTAACCGTTCCTTCATACTTTTCAATAGGCATCTTAAATGACAATTGTGAGCAATAGAGTACTTAAAGATGTTAACCTGCACTGAAATAACTGACTTCAGAATGTGATGCCTGTCCATAACTTTAAGAACGACTTACTTTGATTTGTCTTGAGTCAACTGGTGAAACCAAAAGCGTGCTAACAGAACTCAGAGATATGTATGGAAGGGAAAAGAAGAGTTTAGAAGCACTTAATCAGTGAGATGCAGCTTTTACCTTTCAGTATTCATAGGAAGGTGTGGAGGGATAGTTTTTGTCAGACTGAATCTGTCTAGCAGATAGGAAATAGCATCTGGAAATGGCAGATGAGTATACTGTACTTCAAAATATCTAACTGAAAATTCTTCAGATGGCTGAAATTGAAATATAGGGCTCTGAGATGTGATATTTAAGCTGCCTTTGAGATGCAGAATTGTATTTCTGGTTAATTTTTAATCAGAAGGAATATGTCCTAAGTGATTGTTAAGTTAAAACATCTCTAAGTTTTTGTGGCTGTTTCTTTCTCTAGCTGTTTGCCTAGTGATCAGCAAAGGGGAAGAAAATCTTTAAAGGGCCCTGGTGCCAATGCTCACTTGTAACTTTAAGAAAAGGTTAATGACTATCAACATACAATAACAATGAAAGGAAAGTGTTACCTAGTTAACTTCTCTCTTGCCAGTGTTCAAAATGACTGTATTAGTTTATTTTGGCACTCCTGGCAACACAGAGACCTATCCAGGAGAGCTCTACAGCTGCAACAGTTCCTACATATATTTATTTCTCAGTTCTGGTAATTGAGATGATTGAACAGCTTTCCTTTCAGTCCTTGAACAGGTCATAAACTTTTAAAACAAACTTCCTTGACAAATGCAAACACTGAAAAGACTGATAAAACACTCATCTTTTATGTCCTATCTCAAAATGATTTTTTGCACAGTAACAAAAATGATTGAGCATCTTTGGGTGTCACATTCATCTAGGGGGGAGAAAGGTGTGGGCAAGATGTGTGGAGCACTCTAAAGGCCTTGGCTTTTAGCTGAATATTCCACAGCTAAGAGGTTAGGTCCAGGCCAGTAATTAATCCAGGAATGTCAGTGAGAAGTCCAAGGTGCCATACTAAAATATACCCTCAATAGCATGGTAATCTATCTACATGCAAGGCATCATCTGCAGCTGAAAGGAGAATCAATTTCTGACCTTATAAAGAGCATTAGGTTTGTTTAATGCAGGAACAGGTAGTGTAAGTTTGAAACACACGCAAGTATGCTGCAACCTTTACCAGGTTCTAGTGTAAAGAGTATCCTTCCCAGAGGAGTAAGGAGTCCTGCATACCTGAAGCTTATCTTACCTTTTTTGATACTGAAGATTTCACTTTCTTAAAAGCTTCCTCAAAGTGTTTATGGGAAATCTTGATTTCTCCTTAGAGAACAGAGCAAAATAATGTGTTAAAACTGCAGCCAAGTGACAATCAAGCTATTGTGTGCATTTCAAGGCAGCATTCCTGGAACCTAGCCAACTGCATGTGCTAGTCAGTTGGATGAGATCAAATTCAGCAGTGTTAAGACCACCTGAACTCTTACAAATTTTACATAGCGTCCTGTTTATGATTTTAGACAAGATCTTAATCCCTCCAGCCACTGCACTTTAAGCCCAAGGATGCTTGTTTCAGAAAGTTCTTAGGTATTCACCAAAGTTTTTACCTGCAGACTGAGAGTTTCATTTTTAAAGATCCGACTTAACTGCAGCTTGCATCAAATCCAGTTAGAATTCAAGTCCCTCAACCTTTCTGGAAGTGAGCGCCTCAAATCCTGCTGCTTCCAGTTCTGGGGTCTATTTTCCATGCATACTTATTATTAAAACTTCCATACAGAGTGCTGTTGAGTAAGTACCTAGAAAACATTTTCTCATTCCAGCTTAACTACAGGATGCTCAATTCCTTAATAATTGACTTTATAGTACTGGCATTACCCAGAAGTGGTGCAAGCTTTCACGTCTACAACTGTTTAAGTTTATGCAAATTGCCTTTTTGACCTTACTGTGGATTGCTGCATTAATTATTCCTAATCATAACCTTCTGAACAGGTTTTGGGGGGTTGGTTTTAAGTATGCTAAAACATACACACACCTCAAATCACAGAATCTTCCGCTCTCACATGCAAGTGACTTCTTTAGACTTAAGAATCCCAAGATTACTATATAGATTCATTGAAATCCTAATATTATACCCAAGTATTAGATGTGAAAAAGGTACAAAAAGTATGTCTTTATTTAACCTGCTGAATGTTAAGTGTATTTCATTGTGATGATTTTGTTTGCACAGATATATACTGCCACTACCTTTGCTTACATATTTGTGATGTGAAATCGGGGGTGCTGACATGAAAAAAATGTCAGGACTCCTTATTAATATATTTGTCTGAGTTAGAACAATCTGCTGATATAACAAAAAACTATGTAGAATGGAAAGCACTAAATTGAATAAATGCTTATTTAAGGTATAAAACAGAACAGCAAATAGCCTACAATTATAACTACCTGCTTGAAAAGTAAAGACGAAGGTTAAAGTTCATTGAACTAAACACACATCCTTACTGCTCTTTCTTACCTGAGTTCTCTGAAGCTCTTATTCAAGATTCTCATTACTATGAAGTTATACCAGTATAAAAGTGTAGACTAAAAATATCATCATTTCAACTTATTTTTCCAAGGAAACCCTACTTACAGTAAGAAAGTTGAATGTGGGTCTTTCACAGAAGCCAAATTACTTTAAGATGAGTCATCAAAATTCCAACAATAATAAAATGAAGCTATGAGAATTTAGTTCTGCTTTCAGTTTTGTTTTTAAGCCTGTAACTCTTTAATCAAATTGTGAAACAAGATAACAGCCTCAGCTGCAGGGAGGGAGGAAAGGAATAAACAGCATTCAGCAACCAGGCCGATTGGTATCACTAAGGACACAGTTATCAGAAAAGGTCAAGGTGAAACTGCTGATAGCTATGGCTGGGCATAAATACACTTTTATCTACTGCTACGTAGTTTTACCTCTTATTGAAAGTAAGTTAGGCTACTTCATGCTTATTGTGTGATAAAAACAGGCACAAGGCTTGATCCCGTGGAGAATTCAGCTGTCAGTAATCTACACCTTGTTGTCTTGCTTTTACATAGTTTGCCTTGATTTCTGATGACAAAACCATTAATCTAAGTAAATATGTATGACTGTTTTATCAGTTAAACAATTCATATTGATAAATTAATAATAAAATAATGAAGTATCTCAACAGGTATAACTTAAACTTAGCCAAATATGAAATTGCTTTTTTTTAGCTATTTACATAGATGAGTGAAGGAAGGATAGCCGGTTCCCTTTCCTCTTAATTTGAAAGTATCAAACAAGGACCACATCTTGCTCTTCAAATTCAACCACAAAGATACAAAACTTTAATCTCAGTTGTTAAACCACACTTGCTCTTAACTGCTTTAACAAGAAGTCTCATACACTCCTTCTTAAGATCAGCTTTATAGACTATGCAGGAGATGGGGGGTCACTGGATATCTTATAATATCTAAAAAGGCTGGTCTGGGGTAAGGTCATAGTTTAGAAGGTCAGTGAATTTGCCTTTTCAGCTGGAAGTGTTAAGAACTCATAGCCTACATGTTCTTTGTAAC
Source organism: Agapornis roseicollis (assembly GCA_002631895.1). Lineage (NCBI taxonomy): Eukaryota > Metazoa > Chordata > Aves > Psittaciformes > Psittacidae > Agapornis > Agapornis roseicollis. The sequence goes on along the minus strand of NDXB01018627.1, from coordinate 202,824 downwards.
TACATCTATTTGAAATAATATACAGGAAGCATTAAACTAAAACGGGACAGTTATGAGGTTAACAGTATGTCAGCAGGGCCAGATGGTGTTAACCCACAGGTGCTGAAAGAACTTGTCTATGAAACTGCAGAACTGCTGGCTAAATCATGTAACTTGTTACAGCCACCAAAGGACTGGTAAACTCCAAAGGACTGTAGGATCTATCCTTTGGTGGACTAAAAGCTGATTAAAGGGTATGAAATAGAGTATAAGGATTAATGGTCACTCTTCAGGATAGGGAACAAACAGCAGTAGGGGTCCCGCTCTGGCATTGGTGCTAAAATCAGTTTTATACAGCATGTTGATCAGTGGTTTGGGGAAGGGAGGCAGGAGTGGAAACTCTAGTTTTGCAACTGATACTGAACACTTCTGAGCAGTCAGATGCTGGACCAGTGATGAGAAACTCCAGCACAACCTGAAACTGAAAGTCTGACTGATTGTTGAATTTATGGATTCTTGTAAAAAATGTCACAAAAAGATGCATTTCCATTTCACTATAAACAAGTCGCTTCAAGCAAACCGCTGCTGAGTGTTAAAAACACCCCACAACCCTGAGCTGATCTAGAGGGGGAACATCAGACATAACCAGGAAGTTGCCACAGTTTCTACAGAACAGAAAATAGCAGCACTGATCTCTGCCAGGTGATTTCAACTAAAGACACACATCACCCATCTACAGTCATGTACAGAGGATGGGAGGGGAGGCACTTGTGCTAACACCGAAGGAAGAAATTCTCCAGTCTGTGTACACATACTACCCTTTTGAAGATATAAATGAACAAAACCACCAGCCAGGGCTGACAGCTTGGAAATCCAAACCCAAGGACATCCCAAATAGGCAGCTGTTAACATGCAGATCAAGCTAGGCATATATTACGGACTTGCTGGCTGCCTACACATCCATACAGTAAGTGCTCAGGCTGCAATTGTAATTGTGAACGCTGAATCCAAGTGATGAACATCTCTGATTGATCGATTAAAGCCTGCTGTATTTTATAAGCCTGCTTGTAAAACAAACTGGATAAACTCAGAAGCTTTTATCATCTACAGTAAACAAAATAGGTATCCAAGTCAAACAACTGTAAAGGTTGTCCTACTTTGTTTCTTTTATTTCCCCCACTCTAAACCAACACACTAGTTCCCTCAAAACAAGAAATGCAAACAGGCTGCTCTGTTAACCTACTGCTGTTAAAAACCACATGGGACCGGATATTTACTAGATCAAACAGAATGAATCAAAGCCATCAAAATTCCAGCATGGTTCTTAGGCTTTCATTATGCCTCTGATGTCTAATGTTTTCCAAGGACATAATCTGAAAAGTCACAATTCCATCTTAGCTTTGCATTTTGAATTAAAGGTAAAATAACAAGCAAAATTACTAGAAAAACAAATCTAGATGCACATTTTATAAAAAGAGCTTCAATTTCCAATTACAGTTTCCTATCTGTATGGAAAAAAATAATTTAAGTTGCATTTTCCTGGTTTTTAACATTGCAGAGAGATATGGAAAAGGCAGACATTGTACTTGAAACTAGTTATAATTCCCTGTTAAAGTCCTGGCAAAGGCTCCTGATGAGCTCATCACTAAGATGAAACATGGCTCTCAGATTTTCTAAGCACCATTATACTAGATGCAAGTATTCTGTTAAACAACACAACTGAATGAAAAAGGTATATGATCAGTATGTCTGCAGTTAAAAACAGACTCAAATCTGCAAATAAGTCAGTATAATTAGTCTTTGATGGTGCTGTGGAAATTTGGCAAAGGTGAATCCAGTCTAGTATATGAATTGCCAGTTTGTACTACTACAACAGTATGTATATTCATATATAGAAACACTATTATGCTACTACAATTTAACATAAGGTTTTCTTTAGGGTTACAAGGCTGGGTTCTTTTAGGAAGAAAATATGCTGAACCTGCAGCATATCCATTTTTTTCCTATACTTTCCCCTGCAATTACTTCAAAGATGCTTATGTGTCCTTGAAACAAATCTGACAATTTTTGTTTGGATCAGCCTTTGTGCTTCTCTTGAACGACCTCAAATACTTTATAGTCTATTTATCTTCTCCATATTCAGTTAAGAGTTCTGTAAAGCTTGCTTACCTTTCTTGCTTTGAGTATTCTGCAGGGCCATTTCCTGTCTTAAGGCACAAACTGAAGCCTCACGCACTAGAGCGGAAAGGTCTGCTCCTCTACAGATACAAACAGAAGAGGTTACTGTAGGATAAACCCTCTTGTCTTTTGCTAATAGATAGCATACAGAAAGGCAAAACACTACAGATCATGGTAAGAGACGGGTTGTGCTGTCATGAGGAATAATCTTCAGAACACTGGAAAAAGGGACAAGAGCTACGCAGCGCTGCAGCCTTCATTATGGAGTGACATCCTCCAGATCTTAACCATAGATTAAGATCAAATAAGTGGGAAGCAAGGGAAGTGACAAAACCCCCATTTAGCAGCCTTAAAAATGCCAAAGGACTGATTAATACTGTGCCACTTGGTGGGAACATGATACATTTTTTTTCCTATCAAGCTTATGAATTATTCAAATGGAATCACCCATTATTACAAAAGGGAGTTGCCTTGCTCAAAGCTGCATCAACAGTTAATATGCTTATAAAACAATGGTATCAATAAAACACGGTCAGATCAATCATTCCAAAGATTTGCTTCTAGTTTCCAGCTGTTCAGCTTTTCATAAGCCCTTAAACTGGTGCAAGTCACGAACCAAAGACAATTCTCAGTTAACTCCCCATGCTTCATTTGTGGGTGCCAGAAATGCTGCTGTATTAAAATAATGAAACCAAATCCCACAACCAAGCCCCAACAACAAACCCCAAACATAAAACCAAAGAAAAAGCTCCCAAACCAATCAAACCCCACTATATGTCCCAAACAAAAAACTCCCCACAACCAAACACCCCCCCAAATGACAGTGAGTGAAAGGGGCAGAGAAAGAAAAAGTACTGATCTTTCCCAAGTGTGAAACAATGACAAACCAGAAATCATTATCGATGATAGCCTCCATTTCGTAAATTCAAAGGTAATGTTGTGACAAGCAACTTTAACTTCTGTGCACTCCAGAAAATCATTAACTATTAATAAGCCATTTAATAGATTAAAGCTTTTTGAAGTTTTGTAGAATCCAACTGCACGTTACTCTGACAGATATGGCTATTGAGCTTTCCAAAAACACATGTCTTGGTATTCCCCAAGTACAAGTTGAAATAGGCCCTCACTGTTTTGCCAAGCACACTGCTTTCAACTCTGTGACAGGAGCTGGTTATGGCTGATTTGCTCTCCATAATCACTGTATATGGGTCCACAACTTAGAGGGCTCTTTTATCCTCAGATTATACAAGATGAGAAAATAAAGACAGGCAAAATCAAGAGGCCTCTGCTGATTTGTATTTACAACATGAAGAGGACTATTCCAGATGAAAGGACTTTAGGATCTGTATACTCCTATAGACTCCTTGGGAAAAAGCCTAACTGAAAGCAAGAAAAGTAGTGTAAAGGAGGTTTATGACCCCTGAAAGTTAAGACATTGTCTTAATAATAGCAACATAACACACATTATTACACATCAGAAGACCTCTGGCACTGCACATTAAAGTCAAAACTAGAAGCTACTCACGTATAACAATCACAATGTTGACTGTAAGCTACTTCTTCAAGGCTTACATCAGTATCTAGTGGAGGCCGGGTGCCATCCTGAAGGGATAAGAAGAAGAAGAAAAGAAACAACTATTTTTTACAAATGCTATCCTCAAAATTATTAAGTTTCATCTATCAGAAATCATACAGGGCTCTGAAACAATCCCTGAAACATCCACATATATTAATGCTTTTAATCTCAAACCCACAAGGAAGAAAAGAGCCTTAAAAACATTTCATTACGTAATACTAAATAATGCTAAATCTTAAACTCCCCACCATCAAATTAGATTTTCTCTAAGAAAACGATGACCAGCCTGCCACAGGCCAATGCAGCACTGACACTGTTCCAGATGGAAACGTGTCTTATGGAACTGGCTGCATCAACAGCATTGCTTAGCTGAACTTCTAGTTTTACTATGTGTTGAAATCAAACACCTAAGCAATAAGCATGTAGATTTAGTCTTACCACCTTGAAGACTGAACTAAGTTCATAGAATCATAGAACAGTTAGGGTTGGAAAGGACCTTAAGATCATATAGTTCCAACCCCCCTGCCATAGTCAGGGACACCTCACACTAAACCATGCCACCCAAGACTTCATCAAACCTGGCCNGAAATCAAACACCTAAGCAATAAGCATGTAGATTTAGTCTTACCACCTTGAAGACTGAACTAAGTTCATAGAATCATAGAACAGTTAGGGTTGGAAAGGACCTTAAGATCATATAGTTCCAACCCCCCTGCCATAGGCAGGGACACCTCACACTAAACCATGCCACCCAAGACTTCATCAAACCTGGCCTTGAACACTGCCAGGGATGGAGCACTCACAACCTCCCTGAGCAACCCATTCCAGTGCCTCACCACCCTAACAGCAAAGAATTTCTTCCTTATATCCAAAATTCCTTAAGTTTGANCCTCCCTGAGCAACCCATTCCAGTGCCTCACCACCCTAACAGCAAAGAATTTCTTCCTTATATCCAAAATTCCCCTGTTTAAGTTTGAACCTGTTACCCCTTGTCCTGTCACTACAGTCCCTAATGAAGAGTCCCTCCCCAGCATCCCTATAGGCCCCCCTGAAGGGGTATCTGAAATACTGGAAGGCTGCTATGAGGTCTCCATGCAGCCTTCTCTTCTCCAGGCTGAACAGCCCCAACTTTCCCAGCCTGTCTTCATATGGGAGATGCTCCAGTCCCCTGATCATCCTCATCACCCTCCTCTGGACTTGTTCCAACAGCTCCATGTCCTTTTTATGTTGAAGACACCAGAACTGCACACAATACCCTGAGTGAGGTCTCACGAGAGCAGAGTAGAAGGGCAGGATCACCTCCTTCGATCTGCTGGTCAAGTTCATCTTTTATTTCTACACATGTATTTTCAAAGGCAGTTTTCCATTCTGGATTTCATAAAAGCTTACACATATGGTAAACAGTCCTGTAGACTGACACTGCTCTTCCATATCATTACTGCTTGCTCCACAAAAATCCCAGAAGTGGTTTCCTTTGTTATTATTTTTGCATCTCCAACAGCAAAAACTATTGACCAACATTATAATTATTTGTTGAAACTAGCCAACCAAGTTGTCAAACACTGTAAGTGTGGAGATCCATTACCCTTAGACAACAGTTAAGTAGTACCATGGTAGTACAGAGATTCCAGATGTCTACAGCATCAAACAATGCCTGAGTTTAGACAGGAAAGGACACTTTTTGACACAACTGATACATTTCTGCCAGAAAATCAGTGGACAGAAATGCACAAATTCATGTAATTCTTTTCTGACTTCAGGTGAATTACTACATACCTCCAACACCTCCAACAGGAAGAAACCCAAGATGTATAGCAACTGACAAGTTGGGGTATTCAGTAGACAGTAGTCTACTGCGGTCCATGCGGTTCTTACTGATTGCCGAGTATGGGAACAATCCTGAATGAATCTTTGGCAGAATACCAGTCAGGAAAGAGAGGGTGGAAAACAGACGAAAAGAAACAAAGGAACAGCCTGATTTTGAAACATCTTGAAATGTTTCAACATCTTGACTTTAACCTGGCAGCAAGGAAGCCTCGTACAATTTGGTATGGGACACTGGAGTAATTGTACAAGACCGCAAGCCAGACACCACCTTGGCTAAAGAGAAATGTTTTACCTATCACTTTAAGTAGCAAACGTATGTTAGGCATTGTCTGAGGGGTTTGATCTGTCTTCTTTGGAGACAAGCTCAGTATTACGTGCACCAGAGAAGCTTGATACAAGCTTCCAGGAATGTACCTAACACTAGGAACTTAAACATGTGAAGACTCGAACTCTTGCGTAATTAATATGCAATTTGAAAATGCCTGATTTGTGCAAGTTAACTGAAATACAACTCTCTCATTTCACAACGAGGCTTCAACCCACACTTAGGCTGGGTGCCTTACAACCTATTCCTTCCCTTTAATCCCTTCTCTACTCCTCAGTGCTGCCCTTGCAAGTACTCATGTTTTCCCTCAGCAAGGATTCTCAGTTTCCACATCCTGTGCATCTATTCCTCAGGGATTTCTGGGAATGCATACGGTCACCATCACATCTGCACCAAACATTTGGGTTCATCTAGCCCTGAGCACATATTTAAGCAAGTGTTCCTGTACTCAAATTTCCTTACCTAGAATGCATGGATGAAATTTGACCAAACCCAAGGTATTTCAGTTAATTTAACATATTTTTCTCTCTCCATATTCCATGCTGTTATTGTAGATAACTCCTATGTCTCGTTCTTAACAGTAGCAATAACAAATCTTTGCCTAGCTTTATGAGAACTGCAGAAGTAGTCAGGGAGAACAGCCTTACCCTCCTCATGGAATGGACATGGAAACACACAAAGATTCATTCAGAGTGTTTTATCTCATTTCTGCTGGCCCCTTAATTAAGAACTGAGGAAAAATAATCTGTCAAAGACTTGACATCTCAATCACTGCAAAGCTTTGTAATCAAATTAAGACTGGTACGAATTCAGGATGCATGGAAGTATCTGGCATTCCAAAAATAACATGCCCTGATAACCAATGACAACATCCCCAGGAATCAAGCTGGTAAACACTATGCAATGTGTTGCCTGTATCACAAGAAGGCACATGTTCAGATAAGGCCACAGTAAAGATGGTTTGTCAGCAGAAATTCGCTCTGGTAACAGGATAATGACAAGGTTACCACATCCCATGGGCCACTCCTCTTGGTGTGATCCCAGCATTCAGACTGTAGCCAGTGTCATTACCAGGAGGAGGGAAAAAGACACTTCTCAGCAACCTTGCCCAAGATTCATGGCAGCTGAAGTAAGCACAATCTGAACTGTTTGGTTCTTAAATGGAATCTAGAAAACACTTCTACCAGCAACTATTTGTCACTGCCAGACAGGAGATGAGTGAGGACTCAACACAAAGCTCCTTATCCTTAGTATAGCACACAAGTGAGCCTGGCCTTACCCACATGGGTGCATGCACAAGGTGACTATGCAGCTGTGAGAGTGTGAGCAGGTGAAATTGATGAGAGAATGAAAGAAACCAGTTTTGTTTAATGCCTCCTTCCTCTCCCAGGCAGTCTTGCAGCAGGCTTTGATGCACTATTTCCCCACCCAACAGATTACAGTGAGAGCACCTGAGATCCTATAAATCTCCAAAGGCTGTCCAGCAAAAATTAGGGAGAGCAAGACCTGCATATTATACACCAGAGCAGAGTCTGTACCAGAAGCTTTCTGCTCTGTTTAGATACTCTAGTGACTGACCCCTACTACCCACTTCTTCCAGAAGAGCAAGGTTGTTTCTATTAAGGCAGAACAATCATATAAACCCATTGAAGAGCACATTGAATTACCTTTAAAAATAAATGTGGTAAATTAAAACCATCATTCCTTCTGGTATGTTTGAAAAATGATTCAGGGATGTTATGCTCAGATTCTCTTTTGGTCTTTTAAAAGGCAACCATCTTTGAGAAAAGGGTTGTAAAAAGTTTTACCTGAAATATTTTCATAATATATAGAAACAACAAACTGATTTAGAGCTAACAGCAAATAGGGGCATACTTCTTTTTCCTCCATGAAGTACAAATGAAGGAAAGTCTAACATCCTGAATTTGTAACAAGAATCTGACTCTTGGAACAACTATTTTGGCATGAAGGAACATGCTTGAATGAGTTCTCACTTTGTGAATTCTCCTATGGGATTAACTATTGTCTATACCACAACTTCATGCTTAGATGAGTTTGAAATCACCTTTTTTACAAAGTTGCTAAGTAATTTTTGCCACACTCTTCATGATACAGTCCTAGCTTTCCTCACAGTGAAGACTTGGTCTCCTTTGCAGCTCACAAAAACACCCATAAAATCGATAGGATATCTGCTTTTAACAACCAATGCTGCCGATCTGGAAGAAGTAGAAAATATCCAAGTAATTCATAATGATTTCCATGTTCTTTTTTTAAAGGCCTTGATTACTGCTGTAATACTTAAAGAATCATAGAATGGTTTGGGTTGGAAAGGACCTTAAAGCTCACCCAGTTCCAACCTCCCTGCCATGGGCAGGGACACCTCACACTAGACCATGTAATCCTAAAGGCAATTCAGTGGCACAATTGCTTTTGAGCAAATTCAGCTGGAACTTGTGAATCATCCTTGGTTGAACGTGTGGAACCCCCCCAGAAAAGTTTGCGAAACACTTCTAGACCCATTACACAGATAAGAATCTTTTCATTACATCTGTTCAAATTGTAACTACTATGGCAGCAGCTTCTATGTTTACCAGGTTTGCTTTACTCAAGATTTATCAGCTCAGAGCAATTTAAACAGCAGAGGTTTATTGGTTTATTTTTATGACCTCACATAGTATCTGCAAGTGTTTCATGAGACAGGATCCTACAATTCTCTGTTAAATTTCACTTTGTCTTCAATCATTCCACCAAGCTTTGAGATAAGGATTTATTTCCAAATACTCACTTTGGTGATGGTCTTTAAAATAGCAAGTCGATCGTCAGGTGGTGGCAAACCCACATACAGTGTTTTATCCAGTCGACCTGGGCGCAGGATAGCTGGATCAATTATATCTTAGGGAGGGGGGGAAAGAAGAAAACAATATCCAGAAATGAAATACACCCTCAGGAAAGTGTACTCATGAGAAGCAATATATCCATACTTATCCTGAGATTCAAAGAAGGCAAAACTTGTGCCATGATTTGAAGCTCTGAGCATTAAAATAGCTGATAGAAACAGTTTCATCTCTGTCAATTAGGAGCCTCTATTACCCAGAACAGTAAAGCTGCATCTCTCAAAGATGGCTTATAAATATGAGCTTCATCTCTTCACAAATGAAAACAACTCTATCTTGTCATTATAGCATTAGAACATGTTTACTATCATATCTAGCATAGTTGAGTGAGGAGTTCCACATTAATTCATAACAGGGGGAAAAATATTTCCAGTTTGTTATGTTCTCTTGGCAAAATGTTGCTAACACACAAACTACATGCATTCATATTAAAGGTGAAGAACTGGTAGAAGTTAAGCAGTTAATACTTACTATGCAGATGTTTAAAAGAAAGAAAACACCAGCCAAACCCCCAAACAGTAGCATGGAAGCACAGCTATCCCTTTCTTGGCAAATGAAAACCGTTTCATAGAATCCCAGACTGGTTTGTGTTGGAAGGGACCTTAAAGCTCATCCAGTTCTAACCTCCTGCCACGGGCAGGGACACTTTTCACTAGAGCAGGTTGCTCCAAGCCCCGTCCAACCTGGCCTTGAACACTGCCAGGGATGGGGCAGCCACAGCTTCTCTGGGCACCCTGTGCCAGTGCCTCAGCACTCTCAGGGAAGAAGTTCCACCTAATGACTGATCTGAATCTCCCCTCTGACAGTTTAAAACCAGGAGAGTTGAAAGCAGAGTTTGCTTAGCTCTGTCAAGAGTCCTACTACCTGATCTACCACAATGTAGCCTTGATTCACTTTTTCAAGATGTGTATAGTTTTGTTCAAATCACTCTTTTACCTATGCTTAAAGGACAAAAGGTAAAATGAGATGCATACATAAAACCTGCTCCACTATCTTTTTCTTGGACAAAAGCATTTTTTCCCCCAAGATACACCAATCATGGCCAGAGGCATCCATGTAGGCAAAAATCAGCTATTGCAGATGGTGAGGGAAAAAAAAGGAAGAACTTGATGCGTCAATTTAATCCAGACCAGATGAAACAAGAGTTAAGCAGAATCCTTGCTATGGGAACTAACATGTTTCTTATATGTCTGTTTAGAGTGCTATATGATACTTTATCTTGCTTTTGGCACAAGTGCACTTTCCTGTTTTCATCTGCCTGTGGACAGAAGTCTTGCCACATTATTAAGGTCAGATGACAAAGTTCACTCAACAGATCAATTACAACAATGAAAACAAACACTCTCAATAGGGATTGCATTACACCACCATGCACTTGAAAACTTCCCCATTTGAACTTTCACAAGCTCCTTAAAAATACTAAGCTTGACATGGAAAAAGCTATTTCCATTTTGCACACTGAGAACATGGCACAATGATACCAAGTTAATGATACAGACAACTGGATGAATGCATCCTTAGACTGTTAGCAATTATACTGCCCACACAAAGAGTTACAGCAACACATACTAACTCAGTATGTTGCAGAAAGGGTGGTTTAGGCTGAGAAGGCCATAGCAAGGTTGAAAACAAGGATCTACACTCCCCATCTCCTTATGAGCAAATTCACTTAATTCTGCTTGCTCAAACCTGAGCCTGAAGTTCTTGAAAACTCAAGTCACATAACACAGAAAATGAGTATTTACTCACTGGTCAAACCCACTCACTAGATGCCCTTCATATCTGATTAAAAGAACTGAATAATGCTCTTCTTTTAGGAATTTCAAAGCATTCCATCCTGATAAATCAGGAAATTCTCTCCATACCTATTATCTTGAAACTTACCCAAACAGTCAACTAATTTTAGATACATTTAACATTTTAATGAAAGGAAGGTGGTTATCACAGACACCTCTTTCAAAGCCTGTTATTACCTCCCAAGTCTGAAAGTGATACATGGAAATGTGCCAACACATAGCAGCACTTCTCTTCCAAGCAGTTGTCTCACAGAGAGAATATACTTCTATTGAGAAATGTCTAGTTAGTAACTTTCTGTCTTGGTTTTCTGATGTAGTCAACAGTGATGACTGTGTCATTAGAAGACAGTAGTACTGTTTTCCAAATAATCTGGCAAAAGTATATAATAAGAAATTCAGAGTACATCCATTCTGTGCTTTGTTTTTAAAGGTTAGAACAGGCACTAGTATCTAGAGAATGATGTAATATTTCAGTTTGCTATACTGCTCTCTAAACTACTGCAAACTGTTATCCTCTTCATTACATTCTATTTGAAAGTATTTTTCCATGAATCCCTTGACCTCTGTGCCTGGCAAAATCTTGGAGCAGATTCTCCTGGAAGGCAACCTAAGGCACATGAAAACCAACCAGGTGCTTGGTGGCAGCCAGCATGGCTTCACTAGGGGGAAATCCTGCCTGACCAATTTGGTGGCCTTCTATGATGGGGCTACAGAACTGATGGGCAGGGGTAGAGCAGTTGATGTCATCTACCTGGACTTGTGCAAAGTGTTTGACACTGTCCCACACGACATCCTTGTCTCTACATTGGAAAGACATCAGTTTGATAGGTGGGGCACTCGGTGGATAAAGAACTGGTTGGATGGCCGCACGCAAAGAGTTNCCGATCTTCTACATTGGAAAGACATCAGTTTGATAGGTGGGGCACTCGGTGGATAAAGAACTGGTTGGATGGCCGCACGCAAAGAGTTGTGGTCAATGGCTCAGTGTCCGGCTGAAGGCCAATGACAAGTGGTGTCCCTCAGGGATCGGTGTTGGGACCTGTCTTGTTCTACATCTTTGTCTCTGACATGGACAATGGGATTGAGTGCACTCTCAGCAAGTTTGCTGATGACACCAAGCTGTGTGGTTCGGTGGATACACTGGAGGGAAGGAATGCCATCCAGAGGGACCTTGACACGCTAGTGGGGTGGGCTGATGCCAACCTCATGAGGTTTAACCATGCCAAGTGCAAGGTCCTATACCTGGGTGGGAGCAATCCCAGGCACAGCTACAGGTTAGGCAGAGAGGAGATTGAGAGCAGCCCTGCGGAGAAGGACTTGGGGGTGGTGGTTGATGAGAACATGAACATGAGCCGGCTGCAGTGTGCGCTTGCAGCCCAGAAAGCAACCGTATCCTGGGCTGCATCAAAAGGAGCGTGAGCAGCAGGTCGAAGGAGGTGATCCTGCCCCTCTACTCTGCTCTTGTGAGACCTCACCTGGAGCATTGTGTGCAGTTCTGGTGTCCTCAATGTAAAAAGGACATGGAGCTGTTGGAACAAGACCAGAGGAGACCACAAGGATGATCAGGGGACTGGAGCATCTCCTGTATGAAGACAGGCTGAGAGAGTTGGGGCTGTTTAGTGTGTGGAAGAGAAGGCTGCATGGAGACCTCATAGCAGCCTTCCAGTATCTGAAGGGGCCTATAGGGATGCTGGGGAGGGACTCTTCATTAGGGACTGTAGTGACAGGACAAGGGGTAACGGGTTCAAACTTAAACA
>NDXB01018627.1:90334-190424 GCA_002631895.1 Agapornis roseicollis | reverse complement strand
GAAGGGGGCCTATAGGGATGCTGGGGAGGGACTCTTCATTAGGGACTGTAGTGACAGGACAAGGGGTAACGGGTTCAAACTTAAACAGGAGAGGTTTAGATTGGATATAAGGAAGAAATTCTTTGCTGTTAGGGTGGTGAGGCACTGGAATGGGTTGCCCAGGGAGGTTGTGAGTGCTCCATCCCTGGCAATGTTCAAGGCCAGGCTGGACAGAGCCTTAGGTGGCATGGTTTAGTGTGAGGTGTCCCTGCTTATGGCAGGGGGGTTGGAACTAAATGATCTTGGGGTCCTTTCCAACCCTAACTATTCTATGATTCTATGACATTCTATTGTCCTATAATAAAATCTGGTAGTCTCACACTCATTTCCAGTTGATTATTCGTATTTTATCTGAACTGTGTGAAGGTCAATAATGTTTACAAAATTCTGTGCATACACCAGCAAGAACAACTGTGCTGAATCCATCAAAACTTTGCTATAGTCTCTACAGCTTCTAAGATAAGGAAGTTGTTCCTTACTGCGAGGGTGGTGAGGCACTGGCACTGGTTGCCCAAAGAAGTGGTAAATGCTCCAAACCTGGTGGTCTTCAAGGCCAGGTTGGACAGAACCTTGGGTGACATGGTCTAGTGTGAAGTGTCCCTGCCCATGGCAGAGGGATTGGAACTGGATGATCTTAAGGTCCTTTCCAAGACCAACTATTCTATGATATGAATCTATGATTTGACATATACAAGACCTAGGTGCTCACACTTGTAACATTCTGGAGCTCAGAAAGGTTCCAGAAGCCCTGAAAGGTTTTCTGAGACTCTAGATGAACTCAGCAGTTAACAATTCGGCTCCTACACAGCAAAAGAACTCCCCTAAAATTACTGCGAAAGACACATAATGCTCAAAAGCTGGTGAAATGCAGAAATGTAATTTGTGTGAATTGGAGCTCTTATGAAAGAAACTGTTCCATGCCTCACATATTAGGTGCTTTTTTCAGATCTTATCTTGCCTTTCATTCCAGAACACGTATAAACAGATATAATCATAACAAACAAAAAACCCCAAACCAAAACTGGAACTATTATCAGAGACTGAAGATTAGTTTTCTACTGTGTTTCAAAGCATGTGATTCAGCTGACTGGCTCTAGAAAACTAACAAAGTTACTAAAGAAAAACAGAACTCACTGGAACTAGGGTTAGCTCCAAGCTAACAGTACAAGGGGATTTCTGCAAGAATTCATTACAAAAAGCTAGAGAAAAAACCATAAATAAAAGCAAAGACAGCATCAATATTTACATCATGCTTAAATCACTGTCACTTTCTAGCATTTTACTGATTTCTTGATGTTTTCTCAGGTTACCTGAAGTTCCTTAGATCTCACGTAAAGAGTTTGTGAATGTTCAAAGCCTGGAGAAGTAAAAAAGGAGCAGAAAGCAGCAGTACCCAACACTGAAGCTCACACTGGTAACTAGGAAATTGTGGGAAATTACAGACCTCAGTTAACAGTGGTGTTTGATGGTTTTGTGAATAACTAGTCTTGGATTTGGGGAAAGGAGTAGACTGAAAAAGAATGTAATTTTCTGACCCATAAACTTTCCAAGAGGACACGGCATTTCTGTCTCTTTTTTCCTCTCTCTAATGACACTGAGTGCTTTAAAAGTTTAATCCTCTTCAGACAAAGATTGAGACAGAGATTGAGCTGGGAATACTGCATCCCTGCTAATTTAGCAGTAGTCAAGAAAGGTCCACAGAGGACTTTCAAAGTCACTGAGTAAGTGCAAAAAACCATTCAAATATCCTACTTTTTAGGGTAGATCAAAGACTTATTTGAGAAGAAGAATTACCACTTGCAGATTGCATATGGTAAACAAAAGGACCAATCTACTGCCCTTTTGAAAAGATGGAAATTAGAGTGTTCCAAATCCTTAAAAGCCACTATAAAAATAGAATTTGGCCATGTTCAGCCATGAGGTATATAAACCACCACCATGTCACAATAATCCCTTGTCACAGGTACTAACACCTCACTGGAACAGCTGCACCAGGAACGTACCTTGATGCCACAACTGCTACCCTACTGCTAGTACTGTTATTCTTTATAATAATGAAAGAAGCATCTTCTTTTGGCATGATGGTCTCTGAGGCTACAATACTGACAACATATACTACATCAGGAACAGTACCAGCAACCAACTGTAAAAGCTAACATGCATGCAACCACACTAAGAAAGAAGCAGCCTGAAAAGCCATTTTCTCTCCCATTAACATGGATTAAAAAAAGATGAGATCTCACACTTCACAATACAGATCCAGTGGAAGGTTCTGCTGGGAAACATATATTATTTAGATTTATATTACAACCCCCCAGCTCCATTGTTGCACATTAATATGACAGAAAAATCTTTCCTAACCATCTCAGACTTCTAAGCAAAAGAGCTTTTCAGACACCACAACTTTCATTGTCTGTGGGATTTATTTAAATATACTAGTCAATACAAGCAACGTTTCTCTTTCAGGTCTCTGCTTGAAGGTTTCATTCTTAGGGTGGTAAGAATGCTTTATTAACATGAACTTCACTGTTCTCTATTTGCAGCGTGCTCCTATTAGGCACCCAAACCATGCTAGTAGAATTTAATTTGGTGAACGCTGCCTCTTCAGAAGCCCCAGAAATGGTGAATAAACTGCACAAAAAACTGCTCTGCTAAAAGCTGCATCAACTAGAACCTATGTTTCTTCGCAATGCAGGCATCACAGCAGAAGTTTGTAGTCTAAACGTATCCTAGGCATTATTTACAGCTGATATCTTTCTGAAGTACAATACTCATCCTATCCAAACTGCAAAGATAATTGCTTCTTCTATCAAAAGCCAGATGTGCCAAGCTCTGCTGTTCAGAAAACAGATGTTTTATGGTGTTGGCAAAACAACTCCTTTATCAAGATAGAATTCATTTCTATTTACAAAATTTGTAGATACATCTACACACTTTCATTTGGTTACCAGATTTGTCATCCCTGCCTTTGAATTTTTTTTATGTTTGGCATTTTAACCTTTCACTTTTTCCATCAATGTCACTGGCCAGTAAAACATTGCTGATTGCAATTTGCCTTACAAATCTCCTTCAGCTTCCTTCAACTACTAGTTCAACCCTCATTAGCAGAAGGTGCCCCTGCCCACAGCAGGGAGTTGGAATTAGATGATCTACAAGCAGATACAGATTTAAGCATTTCCTGCTAATATTTCACCATGTAGAAGGTCTGTCATGATGCAAAGAACTCAAGGGGAAACCAAGTTCAGAACATGAAACAAACGACAGGCAAAAGGGAAAGTGATTTAAAATGAGACAGGTACCCCAAGGGAAACAAAAATTAAAACAAAAGAGTGTAAGGTTGTATTTGATTAAAAAAAAAAAAGATAAAAATCAATTTAAGCAGCAAAAAATACATAAAATTCTAACTAAAACACAAATTACGTTCCAAGAAGATAATCTAAAGTCCAATTCAGCCAGAGGTCTTTTAAAGCATTTTACAGCAATGGTATCAGGTACTAATTAAGACACATTTGAGGGAGGTTGCTTCAACTTACACTGTCACAAGAATGTGGAACAGATTAATTGGTCAGGAAAGGTTTGGATTTGAAGAGACACTGTAATCTTAAGGACAGAACAAGGTTAGTTGTAGAACTGAAATACGTAAGGACACATGATTTCCTTAAAGAGAACCTAAGAGGTCTGATTTCTTTCGTTTATGATTTTTGGGTCCTTACCTGGCCTGTTAGTGGCAGCCATAATGAAAACCTGCTGACGGTTCTCCAGACCATCCATCTCTGTGAGTAACTGGTTAACTACTCGGACACTGGCTCCTGACTTTACATGGAGAAATGGGTCAACAAATTGAGAATACAGTGGGAATGTGAATATGTCAAAGAAACAAAATCTGTCCCAAAACACTACTCAAAGTATCTTTTTCACACCTTCAATGTAGCTGTATTCTGGATTTCTATTTTCACAATCTTAGCATTCAATTCTAATTAACTTAAATTCACTAATATGAGAAAACCTCAGAGGTGGAATAGCTCTGAAGTCTTATGCATTCCATTTATACTCCTGCCCCAGGTATTTTCACGACCCAGTTCATGTTGTTCAAATAAATCCGAACTTCACGCAAGCATTACAGTTGCATACAGGTATCAGATCTGGCCATAAATGAAGCATGATACTGAACTACACTATGTCTTTTCCTACTGCTCTGCACAGCCAACTTGGTAGACATAA
Organism: Agapornis roseicollis; assembly: GCA_002631895.1. Classification (NCBI taxonomy): domain Eukaryota; kingdom Metazoa; phylum Chordata; class Aves; order Psittaciformes; family Psittacidae; genus Agapornis; species Agapornis roseicollis. The sequence continues at coordinate 186,164 of NDXB01018627.1, read as the reverse complement.
ACACGTTCTCTGGGTAATTTTTCTATATATACGCATAGTAAAAGGAAAAAAAAGCTTTATAAAATTTGACCAATATATTTCTCCTCAAAAATGAGAAAGCCTCTTGGATTGCTTTTCTTGGTGCTACTTGGATTGCTTGTCTTGCTACTGAACATAGCACCCTTCCATTGCCACACAATGCCACAAAACCTGCAACTGAGGTAATCTTACAATAGACTCACTTCACGATCAGACCTCCGAGGGCACAAAGCATCAACTTCATCAAAGAATATAACACACGGGGCTGAATTCCTGGCACGCTGGAATACCTGACGGACAGCACGTTCGCTTTCACCAACATACTAAAACAAATAACAAATCACAGTGAAACAATTTCAGACATGAAAATTTTGATTTAAACCAAAATAAGCTAAAAGATCAGTTTTAAACAGTATTTGAACTGCTTTGCAAGGAAGAAGTGCAACTTGCTAACCAGTTCAGTTCAGTTAACAGTCTGTTTCTATGTCCTTATTGAGCAAGATTTACATAGGAACTGTCCCTAGCTCACTTCTGACAGTTTGCAGTACATGAAGAGTTTAAACTTTTTTACTTCTCTACTTTTAGGGGAATAAATCTAACTTGCCATGAATCTGCTGATGAGAATAATGTATGTGGCCAGCAGGGCCAGGGAAGTGATCATCCCCCTGTACTTAGCACTGTTGAGGCCACATCTCAAATACTGTGTTCAGTTCTGGGCCCTCACTACAGGAGAGACATCTGAGGTGCTGCAACATGTCCAAAGTTCAACTATGAAGCTGGTGAAAGGTCTGGAGCACAAGTCTCATAAGGAACAGCTAAGGGAACTGAGGCTGTAGTCAGGTGGGAGTCAGTATCTTCTCCCTAACTAACAAGCTGTAAGACAAGAGGAAATTGCCTCAGGTTGCACCAGGGGAGGTTTAACCTGGATGTTGGGAAAAAATCTATTCACAGAAAGGGTTGTTGAGCATTGGAACAGGCTGCTCAGGGCAGTGGTGGAATCACCATCTCTGGAGGTATTTAAGACATGCAGATGTGGCACTTGGGGACATGGTTTAGTGGTGGACTTGGCAGTCAGTTATAAACGTATAGGTCTTTTCCAACATAAATGATTCTATGATTCACAAATGCAATCTTCATTAAAGGCCCTGTTGTTCTTCAGTTGTTCACAGACAAACCCAGTGAGCAATCTGAACACAATGCACATCTGAAGTTCATAGAGTAGTTGTTTGAAGACAGGGGGACTGGTGGTAGGGAACAAAAACGTTACTGATCATGAGCTGTTCTCACTGTAGATTTGAAATTTTGTTCTTTTTCCAGATCTACATAAAGCAACGATGGATGTCGTTGGTCATTTAGAAATCCTACTTCAATCAAGGAGGCTCCATCTGCCATGTAATTTAAACCAAGATACGTACCTAAATCTACTCAGATAGCACTGAAGTTGTTCCTGTGTAAAGGAAAAAGCCAAAACCTTTAAGCAGAGGTTAGATGGGGCAAGCTGAGTTGCACCAGTATCAGTTGTGTAATTCCCGGGAACTTTGCCTGCCCCATGCTTTGGACAAGAATTCCATAAATAACAAAAGTCCAATGATTAATACATACCATATTTAGCAGTTCAGGACCTTTCACAGATATAAAGTTCAGTCCAGACTCATTTGCCACAGCCTATCAAAAGAAATAAAGATTGATGTATATATAAACCACACATTTTTCATGTTTCTTTGGTTCTGTCTATGGAGCAATGAACAAACTTGAAGGAATGAACATAGTTATCAACTGTTAATAAAATACAGAAAATAAATACAATTATATGCAATGAAAACCCAGATACACACTCCAGTGTCCTCCCCATATTAGCTGAAGAAGTCTCAGTAATTAGTGGGAGTTAAAGAGATATTCAACTACATAAGAGCATTTGAAGACAAAGATGAGTGACAATCTGGAGTGATTATCTGCATCTACACGGGGAGGCCATAAGAAATTAAATGCCCTAAGAAGAAGGAAGACAGAAGTATTTTCAGTCAGGTACACAAAATAAACAGAACTACATAAATATAATGGAGCATACACTACTTCCATGTATACAATTTAGTTGTAGTGAAATACTCTATACAAGTGGTTATCTAATAAAGTTTCTTTCCATCTTTGCTATTTTCTTCTTCATCAACTTCATTCCTTCAATTCTGCAGTAATTCCATATCAACTCAAGCAAAACTGTAATTTTATGATAAGATCACATAACTTTAACATAAAGGCCCATATTTAATTTTATGATGAGAGGAGGTGCAAAAGCCCAACTTCTGGCAGTCTCATCCAGACTCAGTCATCCCTACAAAAACATCCACTTCAACAAGATGCCCAGGGACATGGTGAAGTCACCATTCCTGGAAGTATTCAAACACTGTGTAGATGAGGCGCTTAGTGATATGGTTTAATGGTGGACTTGGCAGGAATGGTTGGACTTGAGGATCTTGAAGGTCTTTTCCAACCTAGTTGGTTCTATGATCCTGTGTTTAGAAATTGTATTACCTTAGCTAACAGCGTTTTGCCACATCCAGGAGGCCCTGCAAGGAGGACACCAGCTGGAGTAGTGAGGCCCAGAGCTTTAAACTGCTCTGGGTTTCGCACAGGTGCCTAGAAAAGAAATCATCATCATTATCTGTGACAAAGAGCTAGCATGGAATTTTTCATTTCTGTTACAGTTGGATTAAAAACACTTTACAAGCCATTTTTTTTATGCCAATCCTTTATAGGCTAAAAGAATAAACAGTCAATCAGCATCTTATTATCTTGTACCATTATTGAGAAGCAAAGATTATATTTACATAAATTCTCATCCAAAGGTGTTAGTGTAAAGATGCCCTCTGACTGGCGATGAGACTGCTAACCTTCCATCTAAGTTGTTTCCAGTTCTTTGTGTGGCAGTTGCATAACTCAGGTTGTTGGTACAAAGTTCTTAGGTAACTTTAGGTTCAGCAATAAACAACATATTGTTTCTATGCTTTTAGTTTTCAGCAAGTGAAAGGTTAAATACATGTACCAGACTCATAACAAATTTGAAAGCAAATTAGAGAAGTCCGACAAATGAAATTTTAAATGAAGATGTTGTAAAATTCCTAGGTTGTAGCATATTAGAACTCATGGGCAGCACCTTGTATTATTATACCTTCAATAAATCTTAAAAACCAAACAAGCATAGCTTTATTTCCTACACAGGGGGAAGTGCAAAGACAAAATCTCTGAAAGCAAGATTAAGACATACCAATATTGCCATAGTCAGCTCCTCCCGAACAGACTCCAGGGCTCCGATATCTGCCCATGTCACATCAGGAATTGTGACAAAGCCTTCTCTCTTGGCAGAGGGTTGCACAGATGACAGTGCAACAATAAAATCATTCATCTCAATGCACAGCTTCTGCAGCTGCTCCTCAGGCAAGGGGTCTTGCTTCTTCAGCAAATCCAAAAGCCTCTGCAATTCATCCTGAGGATATATGGAAAAGGAAAGAATAAGGTTATACACTGGATTAGATTTTAAGAACCATTGTTTAAGGGCGTTTTCAAAGCAATACTTCCTTCAATTGCAATATTAATTATTATACAACAAATTATGTATGATACACATAAAATATGCAAAACAACATTCAAAAGTAACATTAATGATAAAAATGTAATGACATGAAAGTACTAGGTACATGTAACACTTGTGAAAGCACTGAGCTGACAGACTGCAGCCTTGATTTACACACCACAGAAACAGAGCTAGCACATGTGTTTTATCTTCAAATTCTTCCCACACTTTCTCCCACACTGATTAGGACAAAGCTCTTTCCATGCTGAAATTTCCAAAACATCTGTTATACGTATTAACTCTGGTTTTAATAACAACTTGCTCTCAAGAGAAAGCAAATAACTGCTGAACAGCACAATCCCAACAATTTGCAGAATATTCAGTTACATATAAACCATTAAAACTCTTAACAGACATTTTCAGATCATGCACTTTTATTTAATATAATCTGGTTTCAAGTCATCAACTCATTTCCTCAGTCTGATTAGACCTGGTTCTGTAGTAAGGCCCTGATAAAGTTTGGGCAAATAAAACAGACACACAGGTTAATGCTTTTCAACACTGCCCCATCTTGCAGACCACAGTGCCCCAAGCAGGTACATTACAATTTCCCCAGTTGGCTCCATACTGGGGAAACTGAGAAGACACTTGATCAAAGAACTGTATAGTTGCACAACAAACGCATCCCAGTTCTCATACAGAAAGGCTGTATCAAAACCAATTGATACTGCAACATAAGAAAACTATACCAGATTTTTCATTTGTAAGATAGAGGAAGAAAAACAGTAAGAAACCCTGTTAAGTTTCCACATTTTTCCTACAGCAGTATATGGGTAATATATCTCTTCCTATTTGTTGCAACTAAGACAGCCCTACAACTGACCACAAAGAAAGAGAAGTCTTCATAGTGCCCAATAGTCCTTTTAAGCCTTCTCTCCTTAACAGAACCATTAAAAAAACCACTCTGAAATAGCCAAGACCACTGAGTTTGTTTACTTGAATCGTGTGAATGATTTTTAAAGGCTTTGTTTGTTTAGTTTCCCATTATAAACATAATATAATGGTTTTAATGACAATGCTCTGTATTAGACTATGTCAACCTCCTGCCAGCTATCAAAATATGGCTCTGTTAGGATTAGACTTCCTTATCCTCAATAACCCCTTTGATCATGGCAATGTTGATACAAGCTGCAACTACCTGCTCCTTCCTGCTTGCTTTCAACTACGTCAGGCCCCAGGAAACACTGGGAGTTATTGCAGCGTGATGATGTTATTCTAATACAAAAGCTTACTACAGCTTTTTACACTGGTTTTTGTTAATGGCAATAGCACTTTTCTTTGACAGTCCTTCTAAAACCAGAATCTGAGTACAAAGTGGATTTAAAGCGAATTCATTTTACTTCTCCAGACATATCTTCAGGAAACCTACATGTAATGAAGGCACATACATGCTCCGAGTATTGACAAGTAGGGCCAAGAATTTCTACATGAAGATGATCTGGTTCACTGACAACAGCATGTTACTTGGGCCACAGAATAATTCTGGCACTGGAAATGCTGTTTTCTGCCACAGAGCTCCAGCTGTGCAGCACATCAACAGATACTTTCTCAAGTCACATTGCTGACTCAACTTTTCTACTGGATAGATACCTCTCCCTCAAACTTGCTATAGGTAGGAGATGCCACATATGATTTACCACAACTAATCATACAGCTGGAGGGAAAAATGTAGACTGCTTATGTACTTCCTATTTTTGGCTAACTGTAACTATACCAGGTCAGGAAAGAGCCCCAGGCATCATAACAGATATTTTACTAAAGGCACAGCAAACAGCTTGATAAAAACTCAGTGTACTTTTGATATTCTTAACATTCTGTTACTTCTGAAGACAGATATAGCCACTATTTTAACCTCTGGTCTTCTGGAAAACAAAACAACACAACACAAACAACAACAATGAAAAGCCCAAGGGAAAAACCACACCTTGTATAAAACATTAATACCATCTTTAGAAAGCGTAGGTTTTGGGAGCCACTTACTCAGACCCATTATATGGGTCATTTTGGAGTTAAGCTTCTGGCTTAAGAGCTGCTATTTCTAAATCTAAGATTACATTTGCCATAGATGTTTAAGGATTTATGAGCAATGACTTTCCCAACTATAAAATGGCTCAATTCTTAAGATTTATGTTATACCTTCAGAGGCACACGCTTCAGTGAACAAATACCTTAGGAGGTAGTTCCAGTTGTTTGGCATCCTCTTCCACCAGGATGTCTGTTCCTATTCCCATGCCTTCTTCAGCCAAATTTCCTCCAGCGTGTATATGTTTCTTTTCCTGCTGCTCAGATTTTATTAGGACCCTGTTCACTGTGCACATAGCTGCCTCACGACAAAGTGCCATCAGATCAGCACCTACATAACCTGGAGTCAGCCGTGCTAAGTGATGAAATTCAAAAGATTCTGGGAGCTTCAGTTTTCGACACAAAGTCCGAAGAATTCTGAACATGTAGGGAGAAAAAGAGCAACAAAATAAAAGATGAAGCTGTGGCTTTTTTAATTTTCACATGGAAACATGCAGCGTTGATTTATGGTCTCTCTCAGTCTACATGAACTGAAGTAGTACAGTGGGAACAGTTTTCACTCAACTAGAAAGTAACTAACACTGAAACCCACAAACTCATACTAGGTATTTCCTTTCAGTTCTTAAGCAAAACCCAGCATCAACCAACAATGTCAATCAGTGGGTAAAAGCTGGTTTTGGTGAATCTCAACTTTACAGACTCTTTAAACCTCAGTTTATGATTCTAAATTGACAGAGTAGATCTCAGAGTGTGCCGCAGAGACACACATAAATTATGCATTGAGGTATTCAACCTTGTATTCGTAATAACCTTAGCTCACATTGTCTGTTCCATACCAGTTTTATTTATTATCCAAGAATATCCACAACAAACTATTCTACAAAGAACAAGTGAAATCAGACTGCCTGAAGAGCTCTGTCTTTTAATCTTCAGTATCTTTCCTCTACCACTGTCAGCTGACTATAACTGCAGATATTTACTGGGTCACCCATAAAATTGCTAACGGGCATTTCCAACATCTTATGTGTACACCTCATGTGTTACCTCATCCTGACTCAAAAGCTGAAGTTACACCTACCTGTACAGTTCCATCACTAATACAACTCTAGGGAACTAACAGTGAAATGCTATGCTGCATGCTTTTTTAATAGGAGTTTCTTCACTCTGTATCAAGGCCCAAGCTTTAAAAACCTCCTTCAAGGTCCACCAGGCCTTCCTCTGTTCTTCTAAGCCAAGGACAACTGACAACTACATGTCAAAACCAAAGACAAAAGCCAATGTCACCACACAAATACTGGCGGATGGATCAAATCAGCTTGTTTAAAACAGCAAAACATCATTTGATTAGGAAAACATTCTAAAAAGGCAGCACAAAACCAAGAACAACCCAAGAAGTGAAGACCATTAACGTGCTTTCTAGTTCCAGTCAAAACTAGCTTAAATTACTTTCACATCAAGTAATGTAACTACAGAAATGTTTTGAATAGTTTAATAACTTGTTCTTTTCATAACTCTTAAATTTTAGTATGTTTCATCTGCTTGCCTCCCCCACTAATAATTTCCACAGTCTCTCATTTAAATCTGTATTAGTGACACTGGCTTGGTTCTCAAGACTTTTTCAACCTGTCTGATAACACCTGTAGGGAAGCAAGTAATTCAGAATGTAAAGTATTAAGAACTGTAAATGCCCCATTCCAAATCCATCCCCTACTGTTTTCCTTCCTGTGCTTCATACATGCACATGAAAACACCACAAGTAAATACCAGGTACTCCTTCTCATTCTACTTTATCCCCCTAAGGCTGTACAACCACAATTAGGTAGCTCAAATCACACTTTCAGCAAGACTTTATTATGTGGTAAACCAGAGCACTATGAGAACTTCTGCTTCTATATGACCCTTTTATTTTTCAGAGAAAGGAGAAAACCACCCCAGCAGAAACCAGCCCAAAGCCAAAACACACAGTAAAGCTGGGGGAGGTGGTTAATTTAACAAAGAAAAATAAAATCAACAGTTCCTGTAAGCCTACACCTCCAGGAACACAAACACAAACAACTGTACAAAACAATTACAAGAACGAATGTGACTAACTCATGAACAATCTTTAAACACTGTGATGGGTTTCCCATTCACAACTCCTGTTCCTTTGAAGCAGTGCTGTTTCTGGGAATATCATACTGAATTATATTTTCAACACAAGCTAAGAAATATCAGAATCAGAAATCTCAGCAGTCAATTCTTTAGTTCTACATCAAACCACTCGCATGTTTTTGCACAACCAAGAGGAACATAACTACTACATACATAATTACTGTATGGGTAGGGTGGGGACAAAGAAAGGTGCAATAATGGCCAGCAGCGTTGAGAACACAACGTGAGCAATACTGCAAGCCGAACAGCTTGTTTTGTCAACCTAAGAAATAAGGTTAGTTGAGCTAGAATGAACTTATCCTTTAACCTTTCTTTCCTTCACATAACAAGATAAGCCACAGCTGTCTTCACATTTCCCTTCCTGTGTTTTTTGCTATTGTGGAAATGAATAGCAGTTCTTTTTTAATTAAGAAAAGCAAAAGTTGTGGGGGTTTTGGTTGTTTTAGTTTTTCCATCTAGTCTGACAGTCACAGATCTTTAGAATATAAAGGGGCCAGTTACAAAACAGGATGACTGCAGCTCAGCTTAATGCCTGGACCAGTGTATTTCCACAACAAATGGAATGGAAGAACTTAGGCCTGTTGCTTACGGTATGTATGTGCTTGAGAGAACTAACAAGTGGGCTATACTTAATTTATGTTCCTAATTTAATAGTTCCACAGGGAGCATCAAAGACAGAACGTTACCCTTCTGAACAACAGGGAATATATATTTAATTCCATCCTCTCTACTATTAAGGCACTTGAAAACCCATTAACAACTGCTCACAAGAAATGAAACCATTCCAAATGTAGTCACAGCTACCAGGACAAAGAATAGATGCACACTTAATGTCTTCTGCACTTTTCAGTGTACGCTGATCCATAAGTGTGTACAGGCACAAACAGGACTAAACACAATACTCTTCCTGAATTTTTATGTTAACTTTCACATTATTTCCTTATTTATTAATTAAAGGAGGTGATCCTGCCCTTCTACTCTGCTCTCGTGAGACCTCACTTGGAGTATTGTGTGCAGTTCTGGTGTCCTCAACATAGACATGGAGNTGTGTGCAGTTCTGGTGTCCTCAACATAAAAAAGACATGGAGATGTTGGAACAAGTCCAGAGGAGGGTGATGAGGATGATCAGGGGACTGGAGCATCTCCCATATGAAGACAGGCTGAGAAAGTTGGGGCTGTTCAGCCTGGGGAAGAAAAGGCTGCGAGGAGACCTCATAGCAGCCTTCCAGTATCTGAAGGGGGCCTACAGGGATGCTGGGGAGGGATTCTTCATTAGGGACTGTAGTGACAGGACAAGGGGTAACAGGTTCAAACTTAAACAGGGGAGGTTTAGATTGGATCTAAGGAAGAAATTCTTTCCTGTTAGGGTGGTGAGGCACTGGAATGGGTTGGCCAGGGAGGTTGCCCAGGAGTGCTCCATCCCTGGCAGTGTTCAAGGCCAGGTTGGATAAAGCATTGGATGGCACGGTTTAGTGTGAAGTGTCCCTGCCCATGGCAGGGGGGTTGAAACTAGATGATCTTAAGGTCCTTTCCGACCCTAACTATTCTATGATTTTATGAAACAAAAAGAAGCTTAAACTTTCAACACCCATACTTTTCTCTTGCTGCTTCATCTGGGATCCCCAAACGAATTTCCCGATCAAACCTCCCAGCTCGCCTCAGTGCAGGGTCCAGTGAGTCAGGTCTGTTAGTTGCTCCAATAACAAGGACCTGGGTAGTGGCAGCCACGTTATTCAAATCTAAAGGAAGGAAGGAAGGAAGGAAGTTCGTACTCATATCCACTGTCTCAACTTTGTCCTGGTAGCGGCAGGATTCTGGTTCTGCAGGACAACATAATACTCAGAACAGCAGAGATAAACTAGCCAAAGGCAGACTAAACTGCCGTTCATCCTTATATCCACTGCTTAGGATTTGCATTTTGCACAATCAAGTAAAAAATAAGCATTTCAAATGACATTTGATGCATTTTCTCATTATAACTCTCTATCCAACAGACAGGCTTTTGTAATGCTGCACAGACCACTGTGAAAATAAGGCAGCAACATTCTCTCAAATTGATTAGAATCTTCCTACCACCCCCAGGGAAACTGTGCCAAAATATGAAAAATTATTACCACCATCTCCACTAAAGTAACCACAGGTCACTACTGAAGGAAAGCAGGAAGCCTGATCATTAGAAGGTTTAGCTTTAGTTCCTGAAACTGACCATCCATACAAGTTAGGAATTGAGCAACAATTCTCCGCTCCATGTCCTTCGATGCAACTTCTCTTTTTGGGGTGATGGCATCAATCTCATCAATGAAAAGGACACATGGTGCACTGGACTAGGAACAAGAAATATTAATAGTCACAGAATTACAATGGCAGAGTGCATTACAAGAAAGAAATCATTCAGATGTTGTAAGTATTACTGTAAGTCTTCTGTACAAGCAACCTGCCCTAGAACAATTCTATTGTTATTATTGACTATCTGGAGAGCCACCAGACTATGAAACTGTGCTGAGGCTATGAAATAATTAAGGCATGAAATTCAAAATGTGTCTATATATTGTTTAAAATTTAAACCTGCCTCTATGCTGCTTTATGTTTTCTATAAATACTCCACTGTGACTGCTTGCTTTCTTAAGTACAGAAAAGAAAATCAGGCAAGAAAGGTCTGGGTTGGTTTTAGTTTGTTTTGTTAGTCTCATTAGAGCTGTGGAATTTCAAGAGTGAGTGTTACTGACGTATATCACGAAACAAATGGAGCAGTAGGTGGTCATGAAGAATCATCTGCCAGCTTCCAGATTACTACAGAGCCTGACCATGCTCAAAGAGTATAAATGAGTAATGAGCAACTCCTAGAAGTGTTCTAAAATTCCATGTACTTCATAAAAAGACAACACTAATATAGAAGAATAATTAATGTAACTAATAGAACAGCGTTTAAGGGACATAAGGTTATTAATATCCTCAAAAAGCACTAGTAGTGCAGAAGAATACTTAAGGAAAACACTAGAATCATCTTCAAAAATAGTCCAATATAAACCAATAGTATTTTCAGACCCATGCATTCGGTGTTATCGGGTGGCAACTGCGCCATCTAGTCGTCATTCATCCACTTAGGGAGAAAACGCAATTAAGCTGTAAAGATTCACAGCACATACATCATGTGTAGCTACAGTTTTGTTCCCTGCACAAAAACTGGTACAAAAACTAAGTGACTACTTAAGTGAACGTGAAAGACTATAAGAAAGGCCACATTTTATTTTTCAAACATCTTTTAAGCAATATATTTAAGTTGCTTTAAAAATAAAGCAACCTCCCCTCAATGCACACACAAAAGATATAATTTCTATAAAAATCTGTATAATCACACTTAATTTTATTCTAAAAAACATCCTCACAAGGCATTCTAAAATTAAAATGTAGTTTGAACTGGAAACATAATAATCTAACAGCTTCACAATAAGCAGTTTAGCTTTGCTTGGCATTCTTTTTTACAGGAACATACTCTATAAACACCTATCTATATTTGTAGGGGAGAGCAGAAAAATGGAATGAAGTTGGAAAACCAGAACATTCTCAGAGGTCAGGAACACAACACTGACCTCATGAAATAAAACATTAGCCACGTATTAAATGTTTAATGTTTTAACCTGGCTGATTCTCTTTGCTTCTTACCGAGTCTAGAAATGGTAACAAAGCAAGATTTCAGCTGTAATTTGATTTGCCCTCTTATTATGTTTGTCCCAGATTTCTTACTTTATACCTAAATCCCTGAGTTTTAAGTCTCTCACATTCACTTAAATCCCATCCTGGTAAAAACAGCAAAAAAAAGGTTGTAATAAAAGAGTACAGTGAACTGCTCTTCCCTATTTTTATGTATCAAGCCAAGCAGCTCCAAATAGGTAAATAATTTACAATGCTCTCTTTACATTGATATGATGAACTATCTTTGGCCAAGATTTCAGAACAGTGATCTCTGTGTTCTATGACGGCATGACACTTAGTACAATGGAATTCTAGGCACAGAAGGGGAGACACTATGACTTGTGTGCAGCAGCATAAAGATTCACTCACTTATCTTCACTCAAATTCATACCACAGCAACAAAGTATGAATCCTTACAAAGAAATGGAAAAACAGTTCAGTGTCTCACCACAGCCTGCTCAAACAGTTCTCTCAGTTTCTGCTCAGACTCCCCTGACACTCCAGACACCACCTCTGTTGCTGCAACTTTCAGCATCGGGAGCTCAAGTTCCTGAAAAAGACAAGGAACATACAGTATCATTCATGTATTGTATGATAAATCTAGAGGTTAGAAATACTGGCTGTCCTAGAGGACAGATAGCTCCCAGTATGACATCTTTTATGCCCAAAGATTATTTAGTCATGACTAAATCTTAAAGAGCTCTAAAAAACAGATGAGTTGTATCTTCCAGTTTAAAATGGGTCTGCGCCATTTGGCCAAGTGAACAGAAATGGATATAAAACCCAGGTTTTCCTAATTCGGTTACAGAACAATTGCACTGTCTAATAGCTCTGCACCTTGGCCCCCAACCCAGTCCTTTACAACACATATACTTCAGCACATGCTTGGGTTCCCTTCTTGAGAAAATTGCCCATTTCCATCTGTGAAAAGCATTGCTTAGCAGTGTGGAAGAAAGAGATCTCCACCAGGTTTGGTTCCCTCAAACTTGCTCCAGAAATATCTAAGGAGGAGCGTACAGTAAGATATTTGTAAAGCTCAAGCCCATGTTTTTCTGCTCTTAAAAGTAAGTAAAATTGTAATTTTGATAGACTGTAGCCCAGTAGTGCTATAGGTAGTGGCAGTCTACTTCAAGGTTTTTGAACTAAACATATATATTAAAAAACAATCCTAACTTATATAAATTAAGGCCACCAGAAGCACATGGGGCTTGGAGGAGATAATTCACCTTGAACAGCACTATTGAAAATCTCATATTTAAGCATTAGTCATTTATCACAGAATCATAGAATCCCAGGTTTGAAGGGATCTCAAGGACCATCTGGTCCAATCTTTCTTTGCAAAAACAGAGTCTAGAAGAGATGTCCTAGTGCCCTGTCCAACTGAATCTTAAAAGTATCCAGCATTGGGGAATCCATCACTTCCCTGGGGAATCATTCCAATGGCTGATTGTTGTCACTAGGAAAAACTTCCCCAACTGAATCTCTCCATAAGTAACTTGCACCCATCACCCCTCCTCTTTTCCATGTGACTCCTTGTAGAAAGGGAGTCTCCATCTTCTTTATAACCATCCTTTAAATACCAGAACATGGTGACAAGATCTCCCATGAACATTCTTTTCTCAAGGTTGAGCAAACCCAGATCTGTCAGCCTTCCCTCACATGGCAGGTTCCCAGTCCTTTGATCATGTTTGTGACCCTCCTCTGGACCCTCTCCAGACTTTCCACATCTTTTTATCTCATCTCTGAACATTTTTCCACTGGTGTCATGGTTCTTTCCCCAAATTTAGAACCCTTCCAGGATACAAATACCCACTGAATCGTGAAATAGCACAGATTCACTCAATGTGGACCTTTTTACAGTAAAGCACTGAAAAGAAGAAACCCAAATCTTTTCAATGCAAACATCTGAAATAATGTCAGAAGGGTCTAACCAACGTTTAAGGAATAAACATCCATATTTTCTTTCAAAAAATAAAATCTTCCCTTCAAAAAGTTGCGATTTCCATGTATCTATATTTAAGGTTATAATCTGTGACATTTAAGGAACAATGGTATTAAAGAAATGTCCATGGTTAGCACCAAATAGCCCTTAATAGCCCCTAGATTTAGATCCAAAACAGGCACATAGCAGCCCAGCAGCCTCACCACATACCAAACTATCAACACCAATATTGTCCTATGCCCTGAAATTGTTAGCTTGACACAGGCAAGGCAATATCCAGTTCTGAAATTCAGAGATCACCGTTCAACAGATGCCACTCAACAGAATCAATGTAATGCCTCATAAAAGATGGTAAGGTTCAGTCCATGCTTAAAACACTACGGTAAATTTAACCAAAAGTATTCTCTATATATAGCCTTCTCAATACCCATGTCTATATTGCTGTCCTAGGAATGCCTCAAAACAAGTAAACCCAACATAAAACCTTGTCACTTTATATATGAGGTTCTGTCAAGTAGAGATTCAGATGGAATTTAAGCAAAGGAAGGAAAGATGAATGTGTTATAGACCAAGATTGAAAGGAGAGAAAAGAGACCAAAAAAAGAAATATCTAGTTTATCATGATATGCTCCATCCCTGGTGGTGTTCAAGGCCAGGCTGGAGAGTCTTGGACAATATGGGTCTAGTGTGAGGTGTCCCCGCCCATGGCAGGGGGTTGGAATTGGATGATCTTAAGGTCCTTTCCAGCCCAAACCATTCAATGATTCTATGAAGGAGGATTATATTTTCTCTCTAAATATAATTCAGAAAAAGAATAAGCTGTAAATTCAAAGCTATCTCACCCCAGCAATTGCCTGTGCAAGTAGTGTCTTTCCACATCCTGGTGGTCCATGTAAAAGAAAACCACGAGGCGGAACCACGCCTAAGTGCTTATAGACTTCAGGGTGACGGACATGAATGAGCATCTTGCATATTTCCTGTTAAGAACAAGGGAGACCTCCATCTAAATTGCAGCAATTTGTATTAGAGATTGCTAATATCATAGATAGGGAAAAATAAAGCAAATTCTGTTCATTAACATAATTTCAGTGACTGCTTTCAGCAAGATTAATCAAAGGGAAAAACCACTTTCTTGCTGTACACAGCAACAGGCAGCTGCTCTCAGCACCATGCAGATGAATTCTGTCAGATTTCTTCTTTATCATTTTTCATCTGACATTTTATTCAGTGCATTCTGTACCTCACAATAAGATTTTCACAAACCTTTAAAGTTCCATCGTTGCCTCCTACATCCTCAAACTTCATTGAAGGGTGGTAAAGCTCTGGTGCCTTACTTCTAACTGTTAAGGAGAAAAAGTCATGCAAATTTAGACATGGCATTATAGTAACTACTAACACCGAACAAAAATGTACTCAGGCTAAACAATTAACTAAGTAGATGCAATAGTATTATTTTGCAGTGGCAAACATAAGACTAGAATGTATTTTTAGTACAGTGTTAAGGCTCAATTTCTTAAAAAAAAAAAGTGCTTGAGGACACTCAGAAAACACTTCCCTGGTAATGGTCAAACACTCTCTGTTTGGAGCAACACACTGAAAGTAACTTCTCACCTTTCTCTTTAAGCAAGATGGAATTAATCTCCTCATCTACATCTGGAAGCTCTTCTTTTTTTCTTTTTGCTCTCTTACCCTTTGTCTTCTTTCTTTCACTCTCCAAGACAGACACTTCTGTTGATTTCTAGGGCATAAACCCAGAATTAAATATACACAGCCTTCCAAGTCAGTGAATTTCTGCAAATACTTGTAAGGACAAAGTGTGCGCCTACGATGCATATCTTACACATATTATATAAATGGAGAGAAGCAAGGTAGGAATTCAACCCCTTCTTTTTGTAGAAAAGCCTCTTTTAATTTCTTTTTTACTTAAGATGAGCCCTTTTTAAAAGGGTCAATTACAACAGTCACTTTCTTTTGCTAAGAGTATGTACCTCCAAGCAGAAAATCCCCAAGCACCTTCCCTCACCCAAAACCCCCGAACCACTAACGAAAATCAGACACCAGTTATAAAAATCTGCTTTGAGGATGAGTACACCTATATGAATATATTTACCCCAATGGAAACAATTCTTAGTACTAGTAAATCATGAGTGGCTATAAGAAAATATTATTCAGAGCTGACATAAATTAACTGTCTGAAAGAAAATTACTAATACAGGAGAAAACAAAGAAAAAGGAGGTTCTTTGAGAAAGGGTTTTGTATGTTTTTCAGTATACAGCATTGCAAACATTTTGCAATTTGAAGATCTCCTTTTTGTTCAATTTCTCTATGTAAGAGGACACAGTACTACTAGAATAAATGGATGATGTCTCATATCTGCCTGTTCAGTAAGTACTTTGTTGTGCAATTACGAAGGTGGATATAAACGTAGTTCTTCCTTCACATAAAAAAAGAGCATCCTGCCAAAACATCTGGTCAAACAATGTGTATTATCTCCCATGCACAAATGGAAAACTTTCAACAGCTGAACACTGGGGGGGAGGAGAGGAATCACAAAGTAACCAATATGTCTGGACGGGGAGTAGGACCTACTTCCAACTGCTTTATAAATCAATGTAATTTCCCTTCAACTTCCCCAACTCTTGTCCATCCAAACGATTACCGCTTTTTCCATGCTCTAAGACTTAACCACTGGCTAAAGGAGACCACGTGCTATGGCTACAGCAAGCCACATGCTTTCTGACTAGTTCGGATGGTCACTGCCAAACAGAATAAATAGCAGCTAAATTCTGCTAACCTTTCTCTAAGTATGGGCATTAATCTGGGTCTCTCTAATACTGAGCATTACATTTGCCTCAAAAAATGGTGGGGAAGGTTGTAATTTTGTGACTTTTTTACCTCTCGTACAAACACACTTGAAATGGCCCATAAGGTTCAAAAATCACTTTTGACAAGGCAAAACAATAGGCTAAGCCCTTCCTTCTTCAGAAACCAAGCTAAAAGGAAGTATTCCACTGACTTGAAGCCAATCTTTCCTTTCTATTTAATATGTTCACTATCTTTAAACACATGCATGTATGTAATTAAAATAATACATTTTAAAAAATCCAGAGAGAAAGACGGAGTGATCTTAGTATCACCCTTCAAAAGCCTGACAAATTATACAGAAAATTATCTTCATACTTGCTACTTAAATCACACTGGGTTTGTAAAACACAATACCTCAGAAATCAGTTTCTTTTCATCTCCCTCTCCATCCTCAGAAAGGTCAATGAAGAAGTCTTTTCCACATGGAGTTTTATCAATGAACCAGCCACCTTCAGAGATACGTGTTACAACTCTTGCTCCTGATGAAAGAGTGCTTGTTTGGGGTGCCATCTGTACAGAAGAGGGGGTTTCCATTGGTTCAGTTTTTGGAGTGGTTGAAACAGAATCAGGATTTCCTTTCTTGTATAAGCTCAGCAGGGAGCTGTTCATGTGATTTGTAGACTGCAAAAATATACAGGTTATAACTTGGATTATTTATACTGCAGCCAATGAAAAGTATTTCATAAACAGCATTTAGTATTATCCCTGATGGACAAAGTAGCCATGCATCTTCCAACCCACTCCCCTGCAAAGCAAGCATATGAAACTATATCTGCTGGTTAAAGAGTACAGTCTTTGCAATTTACTCTGAATGACCCATGTTAATTGATAGTCACCTCTTTTAGTAGTAGGTATGTCAGTTCCTTCAATCATTTCAGTCATTCCATAGCTAAGTCTTTCAGGCCCCTAGTGTGTGCTCTTAGAAGTGATTCCTCACTACAGATTCTTCTTCAGAAAACAGCCTCCTTTCAGTTCTATAGATTCTCAGTTGGACTTTACCTCGCCTTCATCTTTAAACTCTCCAAGTGCATTGCAATTTCACAACACAGAATTGTGTTGTGCAAATGCAAACAATTATAATAAAATACAACTTACTAGATCTTCTGGATAATCATCATAATCAGAGTCATCTGTAGTACTTCCTGCAGTCCTTTACATAGAAGGAAGACAAAAACTATTAGGGTATCAAAGCAGAACTGCAAAGGAGACACCCCCAAAACAAAACAATGCAGTTTATATAATGTGGTTCCCTATACCCATGACATGTAGCCTAAGACTGGAGAAAAATCCCTGACTTGCATGCTTTAAATTTACTCCCATGAAGAGTTAAAACCACATCCTTTCCAAGTCTGCCATGAGTCAGATCAACTTTGCAACCTGGCTGAAAGACTGCCCTGAAAAAAAAAGTGGTGTAGGATCAATTTGATTCAGTTCACCAGGAGACCACACAACCTTCAGGGCTGTCACAAAGAAAGTGCTAGCAATTCACTACTGTACTGGACTATTTCTTCTCACAACCATATCCTAATTTCCTATGAGACCCTTAATATCTATCAAAGGTTGGAGAAACCAGAATGGTGCATAAGACTGTGCAGAATTGGGAGTCTGGAAATCTCAGATCCAATGGTGATTTACTCTGAATAGCCTGTCTTGTAGCCTTTTCTCTCAGATTCAGTTGATGTCCCTCACACCCAAGAAAGTTTAAACACAAAACAAAACTAAGGAATTGAATCACATGAGGACTGGGGCCTCTTGTGGAAAACTATTGAGAAGGCTCCAAGGTTATCTACTAATTGAGGGCTATATGATCCCCATAACAGAAAAATGGTGACTGGTACTAGTATCTGCTTGTCTTCAGTGAAAAAAGTGCTTCCACTCACTACAGGTAATTTCTGATGAAGACAGGCCAATGGGAAGTCAAAGATCTGTCTGTAACCTTAAAGCTACCAAAATTTAATAATATGCAGAAAGAAAGTTTTAAAGAAGTCATAATACTGATGGCAGTATTAAAGTAATCTAATGGTAAAAAATCTTCTTACTCATTTTTCTCTCGTTGCCTTGCTCTTTTTGCCACATGTTCAGCTTCTAAACCTGCTAAATCTTCACGTTCTTTTTCATTACTGATTATTCCAAACACTGAAAGGAAAGGTTCAAACATGTTAAGAAAACAGCCANATCTAATGGTAAAAAATCTTCTTACTCATTTTTCTCTCGTTGCCTTGCTCTTTTTGCCACATGTTCAGCTTCTAAACCTGCTAAATCTTCACGTTCTTTTTCATTACTGATTATTCCAAACACTGAAAGGAAAGGTTCAAACATGTTAAGAAGCGTATTCAAAGAATATGATTTTAGACATGATACTAACAGAACTACCTTTTTCAACTTGTATCCTAAAAGCATTTCGTTTTCTTCGTCCATAGTCTGCTCTGAAAAAAATCCAAAATAAACAGGTTACACCAACTGCTTCTTCCCCCAACACAGTGTCATTCTCAGGGGAAAAAATTACATTGTCAGTTGAAAACCAAGCTTCCATAGCAGCTCTTATTAAAAACCAACTATGTGAACACATGACTGTTTTGTCTTAAGCCTGGAACAGCTCAATCACAGGGATGAAACAAAAGCACTAAACTATACTGGTCTCTAAAGGGATGTTTAGTTAATGCTATCAAGATCATTTTTAGCTGGAGATACAGAGAAGCAGCAACATACAAATGATCACACTGCATTCTATATGGACACAGGACTAGAAAGGGCAGTCCAGTGAGGAATAACTGTGCTGATCAATAACAGTCACTATAAGAAAATCTGATTCAATGAGCAACCTTACATGCAAACAAAAATCATCAACCTTTTACCTTCACTTACTAAGGGTATATGTTATCTATTTGCTTTTATAGAATCGTGAAAGAGTAAAACCAAAACAAAACCCCAAGACCTGTAAGCATCCTAAGCAAAGGGTTTGGCTCCCTTTCTCTAACAAGGCACAAATAGAACACACAAACATGAATGAACATAATTCTCCACCTTCATTAACCCCCACAGCCACTAATGACCTGCTGACACACAACCTTGCTCCCACCCATATCAGCCTAAAATTAATTAGGCAAGACTGACCATCCTGCTGAGCATCTGAGCAAGACTTAGTGTCTTGCTGAACCCTCTATTTCTCCCATCTGCCTGCACTGAAGTGTTATTTTCTCTAACATTGCAGCTCACTGAGGGTAAGGACCAACATGCTGTAATACATCTGTAGCTGTTTAATTAAAACAAAAAAAGCAGCCCACAAAAAACAAACCACAACTAGATCTTGCAATGCCAGTGCATTAATAAAATATGAGTTACTAGATAAATCAACAGATGGAAACACTGCTAAAGTACAAATCTTTGCTCACCTGTAGGTTTTCTGCAAATCAGATGCTAGGATTCCAATGTCAACATACTGGCCACATTTACTACTTGCAAGATACTGAAATGAAGAATATTATGCAGCAAATGAAATCTTTGTCAATCACTTCACCAGAACAAATAGATCAAATATGCCTACTTTAAACTCTATTCTTCTTAGAAATGAAAATTGAAAACAGCTTTGAGCTGCCTTGGAACACAGTAGACAGTATTCCCCAATGAAACAGGAAAGCTTACTAAGACACAGAGGGGAAAAGCAGCACACTGTATTTTGGTGCTTCCATGATCTCTGCTGGTGCAATGCCATTGTTTTTATTTAGTAAGAAAGGTGACTTTGTAATCCACATGCCATCTTACTGTCAATCCTTCTAAAGTTCTTGGTTTCTTGCAGTTAACCTCCTTCTGGGTTTAGGTCTCCTACCTTAATGAAATAATCTACATCAGTTAGCATGGATACTGTCATAATAAAAACTTCAACCTTTACAAGATGTTTCAATGAATGCTCTAGAAAAGTATATAAATTACAGTGAATTCTATAAAGCTTTTCCTTTTTTTTCCTGACAGAGGCTGATCCAACCCATTTTCAAACCAGTTATGAAAGTGCAAGAAAATGTACAAAATTTCACGTGCAACTGGAGTCCATTTACCTTCTCTCCCCACTCTCCAAATTGAGAGCAAGAAGAAGTTTCTACATGGTAATCACCGAATCACAGAATGGTTTGGGTTTGAAGAGATCTTAAAAATCACCTGGTTCCAACCCCCTGATGGTGGATTTTCCTTCTTAGAAAAAGGAGACAGAATGCCCTAAAAGATACAACATTACTAAGGCTGCAGCAAGAACAACTTCAAAATCTTATTTAAATTAATATCTCTATTGAAAATCAAACTGCTTAATATTAAAATCAGAATTCCTTTTTTAAATGATGTGATACTTCGTGAGCAACTACAACATGAGCAACTACTGACCTACAGAAGAAAATCAAGCTCACCATAAATCCAGCTGCCTTTCTCACTTCAGAATAGTCAAGACAATTTCACTGTGATCTTGTAAATTAAAATAAGCAACTCCCCTCAAGCAGCCACTCACATCTGAAGGAATCAGAAGCGGAATACTTACACAGAGACTCAGAGAAACGGTGTTTAATTCCTAAGTCACTGTAAATTTTCAGAAGGTGTGACACAGCACTACGCCACCTGAAGGAATCCCTGTTTTCCCTGCTCTTCACGGGTGTATAGTGGAAATAATCACATTTTTTCCCTTTTCTTCAGTCATCGATTAATATAATCGATGTACATGTTTCTAAATGCAAACACTTCCAATCTGCCTCCATATACTCTGAGTGTATTTTCTCTGGACTGCTTTGGAGTACTGCATCCAGTTTTGAGACACCCAATATAAGAAGGTTGGAAACTTGTTGGAGCAAGTCCAGAGGAGGCCATGAAGATGCTCCAAAGGGCTGGAGAAGCTCTGCTTTGGTAAAAGGCTGAAAAAGCTGGGCTGGTTTATCCTGGAGAAGGCTCCATAAGGGGAGACCGCAGAGCAGTTCCCAGTGCCTGAAGTGGCTAAAAAAAACCTGGAGAGTGGCTTTAAGAGCCTGTAGGAACAGGACAAGGAGGAATGGCTTTAACCTGACAGAGGGAAGATTCAGATTAGACATTAGGAAGAAATTCTTCCCTGTGAGGGTGCTGAGGCACTGGCACAGGGTGCCCAGAGAAGCTGTGGCTGCCCCATCCATGGCACTGCTCAAGGCCAGGTTGGACGGGGCTTGGAGCAACCTGCTCTAGTGGAAAGTGTCCTTGCCTGTGGGCTGGAACTGGATGAGTTTTAAGGTCCCTTCCTACCCAAACTATTCCATGACTCTATGACATTCATCTCAGATCTGAAAGCGCAGCCAGCTTCAGGACCGAAGTACTGAAGAATAAAACAAAAGGAAACAAAATGCCAAAAAACAACGCCCTCGTTTCCAAACCCCGCAGAGGACAGGCCGCGTCCTGGCACCCTCCGCGCCTCCCTCCCACCCCTCAGCAGACCGATGGCCCAGACCCTTTCCGCAAGGCGGGGTAGCGGCGGGCTGAGCCATACAGTCCTCAGGGAGCCCCCCCTCTCCGCTGCCTCCCCTTGGGGCTGCCGCCCGCCCCGGTACCTGCTTAATGCGCTGCTTCAGCCGCACATCCACGAAGTGTCCCGGCCGGCTCCGCATCGCAGCCCGCCGCCTGCCCGCGCCGGCGGGGCCCAGGACTGCCCACCGCTTCGCCTGCGCCGGGCGCCTGAGAGCCGCTAGGCGGGAATTACGCCCAGGCAGCGCCACGGCGCCTCAGCCACGCCGCCGCAGGCCCCCTTTGAGCAGCCGGCCTGTACCGGCGGAGCGGCACGGAGGAACAGCTCGCTCTGGCTGTGCCCGGCCGCTAATTAAGCTTCACGGTGCCCTTCCCGCCGGGGTTGTGTGAGCCCTCCGCCACCGCAGCGCCCTCAGCAACAACCGGAACGGACCCGGCTGCCACCGCCGGGCCGCGACTGCTGAAGAGAGCGGGCGGAGACTCCGTTTCCCAGCATGCTAGGCAGTACGGCGTGGCCCTTGTCCGGGCCGGGAACAGGGCGTACGGCGGCCGGGAAGGCGGCGGCCGAGGCGGGATGGAGTCGGTGGTCTTCATCTTCTCGCTCATTGACTGCTGTGCCCTCATCTTCCTTTCCGTCTACTTCGTATCCTTCTTATCTGGGGTTGGCGGGCGGGCGGGCGGGGAGAGTAGGGTTGGGGCTGCGGGCGGGACCGAGCCCATTGAGACGTTGCTGAGGGCGGGCGGGCGAGCGAGCGAGCGGGGCCGGCGGTGGGCTGAGGGAGACGGGACGTGAGGGTCTGTGTGGTGACGGCCGCTGGTACCGGGGGCGGTTGCCCCCAGGGATCCGGCGGGGAAGGGTTTAGAGAGGGGTGTGCCGCGCTGTAGGGAAACAGCGGGTGCTCCAGTGCACGAAATACGCTCGCTACTTCTGGAGCTGAAGCTCAGGGGGGGGTTGCAGGCGGCCACGGGTGTGTGCTCCCGGAGCCATGGAAAATAAGTCGTGGCTCAGCACAAGTAGCTTATGCTTGGCGTTGGTGGGGTGTCAAAGCGTGCTTCATCCTCTCACGAACCACACAGGCCTGTAAAACATGGTCATGCGGTAGCTTTAATTGCAAGGATGAGATTTGAGATGCGAGCTCGCAGCTGGGAGACTGCGAGATCCTTGGCAAACGGAATTCCCATATTGTATAATACAGAGTTGCCTGCGGGCTTTGCTGCCTGGCGTTGTTACGATGTAGAAGCGCCGACTGGGCTTTGCTTTCTTAGTTTTATGAATACGAGAGAATTGGCTTTCATCCTGGTGCTATTTCAGAATCTCTCCAGTTCTTGTAATAGGAAAAAGTACAGAAGCACTTGAATGTAATCCTAGAAGATAGGTTATTTGTTGAAAAATGTAAAGGCTTTACCTACGGATTCAAGAAAACTTGTGCTTTTTCATTTTCTTGTAGAAAAGGAGCCTGAGCTTTACAGGGCATAGCATAATGATGTGCACATGTACATCCTAAGACTTTTTTAGAGGCCTTTTCTGTCTGAAGTCTTCTTTTCTCAGTAGCTGAAAGTTCATTTGGTAATGATGTTACCTTTTTTCCTAGCAAAGTTTGAATTCAGCCAATGTTGCTGTAAATGTAAAAGCAAAAAGTAGATACACCTCATAAACCTGCACTATTGTGCACTGTGTTGTAAGGAGAGTTTAAAAACTGCATTAACATTTTCCTCTAAGTTGTGGTTTCAAGTGTTGTAGTAATAATTCTGATACTAAAAACACTGAGTTTGCCTTCTTGGTCTGTTCTTAAGGTTGAACTGAACTTTAGCACTTAGGCAACAGTTGCCACAGGAAAAACATTATAAAATCACTTAGTCTAGTGATAAAATGTGGCCTAACTTGCTACGTAACGCCAGAGTTGATTGTAACCAAGTGAAATATGCTTTTGTCAGATCAGCTGTAGAACAGGACGGTCTATGCTGAGAGCAGAGTGCTCTCCACAGGTTATTTGATGAAAATAAAGCTTTTGTGTATTCCCAGTTACCATACAATTTTTCCTTATCTTGGGCTTCAGATAATTACACTCTCAGATTTGGAATGTGACTACATTAACGCTAGATCATGCTGCTCAAAACTCAATAAAGTAAATTATTCTTCTTTGCATTTTACGTGGTTAAAAAAAAAAGGCTCTTCATCTTAGCATCACAAACAACAGGGGTGTAATGTGTGTCTGAAGAACCTCAATTGGCAGTATATGGCTTATATCCTTTATTTCAGTCTGCTTGTCTTTTTTTGATGGCTGTCTGCAAATTCAGTCAGGAAAGAATGTTCCTCTGACCCCTGGTACTCTGCATTCCTGGAACTGAGACTTAACTCTTCACAGACCTCTTAAGTTCTGTGCTTTTGTTTTTGAAAGCCACACTGAATTCTGAGATCTTTATAGCAACTTTCTCAGATGCTTCTGTATAATTTCTCTCCAAAGTAGAGAGTTTTACCATGCTAAGAAAAAGTACCATTTTAACCAAGTCAATATGGCCTTCCTGCATGGGTGCTCACTTTGATTTTTGATATTTTCTTTCTTAGTGTAAGAGAGAACGCTGCAGGGTACTGTAAAGGTGAAAATGTGTTACTGCCAGGGGCTGACCCAATTTAACTATGCCAGTTTTCATATTGATCAACTTTCTTATCTGTTCCAAGCCTGAGGATGTTTGTATGTCCTGTGTCTGTGCACATTTTAATTATCTGCTTCTCTCATTCCTAAATCCAGTTCTCTGCAGTGATTTCGAATGAGCACTGTGTATTTCTTAACTCGCTTTCTTAAGTGTTTGTGTAACATAGCTGTGTTCAAACAGCTGCTGTGCTTCTCTAGAAACTTTTGTAATACTTGGATAAAGGATGCCTGTTAGCCCCAAACCAGGCCCTAAGATATTCTAACTCACATGGAATTTGTCTGAAGGTATCAATTTCCCCACATGTGATGAAATCATATGCTTCTGCCATGATTTTTCTGCCTGAGTTTTACATGATTAGAATTAGATGATAACTCTATATAGTTCTCTTTTTCAGAAAAGTATTTACATTTGTGCATATAATTCCTTTTCTTCTCTTTTTACAGTGGGTGGTGCCTGAAGTGATTGGCCATGCTGTTGTAACAGTATTAATGCTTATTTCATTGCACTGGTTCATCTTTCTCCTTAATTTGCCAGTAGCAACATGGAATATATATAGGTAAGTGCAAAAGGGTTTGTGTGCTTTGTGTTCTTTGTTACTACTTTAGCTTTAAGTGTAGTATGAAGGTAGATAATATGTTGTGATGAGATGTTTCAGTTGTGTTCTTGAGCTGCCAACAGTCTTTATGGCTCTAACTAACATAAAACTCCTCTCCTTGCATTTAAAATCACAAGAAACCAGACAGTGAAGGGTAAGAAGCTTCTGGCTTGTAGCAGAAATGTTTGGGAGTATCCTTGCATTCTCCTTAGTGCCCAGGAATCATGATTTGCAAGTCATTCCCAAGTTCATAGGAAATAGTGTCATTCTAATCGGGATTATGAAGTAGTGCTGCAAACGCTGTTAATGTTTTTCATGCTGTGTCTACATGCCTGATAGTGATATCAGCATAAAAGTATGGAGGTCAGCATAGCCAATGGTTGTAAAACCATCAGGCTGTATCCCCCACACCCTCCTGTGTTTGCTGTCTTGTCTGTACCCCTCATTTACATTGCTTCTGGTCTCCCATTTTGCCTCTTTGTATCTGGAAAGGTTTGCAGACTTTTCACCTTAAGACAACTGTTAATGTTACTGGTCGTTATATACTGGGTCCAGTTTATAAACTGGAATGGTTTCTTGTCAGTAGGGGTTTCCACATGGCAACACTGGGGCTGGTGGTTCAAAAATGTTCTTTTTATTTTGTATCATCTGATGTGCAGAGAACTGAATCTCTACCAGGGTTGTGCTAATAAAAACTGGATGTGGATTTGTTGCAATTTATCAATCTGGTCAGAGAGAATTTGAGAAGATAGTTATTTCTGTTTCCACACTTCAGGCAGTAAGTCTTGACTGCTGTTTTGAACTCTCAGCTCTCATTGTATGTTTGTCATTCAAGGGGTAGACATTCTGAGTATCCTAAATCCAGGACTGTTTTCTTAATTTTAGGGGTGCTGTGCAGGCAATAGATGAATATGACAGCATGATACTTCTCCTGTCCTGCCACGAGCAGTCAATATGTTAAGCCTGTATTGCTAATCCTGCTTTCTTTCTGAGGATTGAGGAGTTTCACCCACATCGATTGCCTGGATTATCCCATCCATAGTGAAGGATTTAGAGGTCTGCAAAAGCAAGTGTGTTTTTTAGCATTATAAAGGAAATGTGATGATTTGGGATAGAACTTAAATTTCATGCAGTGTTCAATGGACTAGATGTCTGGTAATCAGAAGAATGGTGTGTTGTAAAGTAGTCTGAATACACGGATGAGGGGAGAAGGTATCATTTACTAAACTAGGATTAAGTGGGAACAGATGAAGTGTGAACCTATTACCAGGAGCTGCAGTCTTCCAGCATCAGCTAAATGTGTTTGAGTCTTCTTCGTATGTTATAGTACCTCAAGGACCAGTCTCTGGAGTCAGTGTTGCTGCACATGAATTCAGAAAGGTTTAACATAATCATTCTACTCCAAGAGGAGTACAGAAATGTAAATACTTTTGAGGTTGAAGAAGTCTGTGCTTTGTAGTATAGCTAAGTGATAACAGAGAGAAAGGTAGGATAATAATCCCTTCCCCTTATCTCTTCCTTTCAAAACCTGCTTAATCTTGATGAGTGAATGGTGGTTACAGGCAGTGCTGGTTTAATTTAACCAGTTGTCTGGATTTCAGTGAGGGTAGAGAGGGTTTTTGTGAAAGGGGCACCAAAAACAAATCCCAGAGAGGATAAATTGGGCAAAACCAGCATCTAGGGAGACTTTCAAAACTGCAGCATGTTTATTGTATTATCCTGCTGGCCCTTCTTGTTCAGCATACTCAGGTGCTCACTTAACTTGGTGTATTTTTTGCTGAATTTCCTAGTGTCTTACACAATCCCCAGTGAAACACAGTTTTGCCTTACAATGCCCTCGTTTTAAAACTTGATATTGAGGCAGCTTATTTGAAATCAAATCATATTTGAAAACAGATATTTTTTATCTCTTAAATATTTCTTAGACCTATTATGTAAAAGAAACAAGAACTACAAAGGAAATGTTGAATGTGAGTAGATAAGAAAGAAATTGACTTTGAACGCTTCCCTTTCATCTTTGCTGTATAGACCTGCTTGAGACAGTAGGTCCAAATAATGTGATTTTGCCATGTCTTTAAGGAAATCATTCCCCTCTCAAAACTGAAGGAGTTAAAAAAGAGTAATCTTTAAAATACAGTGAGAATTTTGACCAGAACTTCCACATCCCTTATGAAATTATGTAATCTAGAGGCAAATATCCTGTTGCTGTGTCAGCAGCTTCCACTGAGTGGAGATCCTGGAGGCACCGCTGTATATATTCACTAAAGCTGACAGTTTTCTTGTTCTGTGTGGCTTTGCTGTTTAGAGTAAAACAATGGGCTTGAGTTGGGTTTGTTAGCATCTGGCATCCTTGTCTCCATGTCTGAAGTTCCTGAGATATATAAGCTGTACTGGCTTGTGGGCCTCTTGGTGGAATTACCTTCCGGGTTCCACAATTAAGTTGCATCATTTAGGTGTTATCAATGTTCTTCTTAAAAAGCAGAATTAATAAATACTACCTTTATGGCACTCATTTCGTAGGGACATTAGAAAACTGTGCTTTATTTAGGATAAATTGATACAGGAAACTTATATTCTTCCTTTTATTCCGATAAAACGCATTACATTCCCTGTAAATGGACAATAATTTGTGTTATAGTACTGAAAATAGAATAATCACTTAAAAGTTCACATTTAGAAGAGAATTTCAAATAGTAATTATTTCACATGAACTATTTCTAATGGGACATAATTGAATTTGTTATGAGTCAAATATGCTGCAGTGCTTCATAATGCCTCAGTGAGGGAAAGACCAGTACTGTGGTCTTAATGGGTTTTGGTTGGTAGGTTTGGTTTTATCTTGTCTCCTGCTGCTGCCATAAACCACCCCTGTTTCTTGTTCCCTTCCCTTCCCTTCTGTTATTGAGATGAATGTTGTGAGAGGTGGGGAGTGCCTTTTGGAATACAAGTGGTGCCATTCTTTGAGTATATACAGAAAATCAAGAAGTGTTCCGTTCTGAAAGCTTGCTTTTGCTGTGGGTGAAAGATGAGGAGTTAAATTCCTGTGTAGAAAGAGTATTATTTCTAGAAGGTAGCGCCTATATGACTCTGAAGTGAGATACTAGTAATACTGTTCTAGACTGAGCTCAGCTGGAATGAGAACTTCATGTGCTTGCATTTGCTGTCCTGAGAAATGCTTATGACAAAAGAACATGCTGCTTGTTGAATTTTCACGGGACATAAACATGTGCTTTGCTGGTGTTCTTGATTTGCTTCCATTTCACTTTGTTTCACTCAACTTCTGTTCTTATGTGGGTTTAGACAGCAGCACTTAGCTTCTTCAGGCCTGCCCAGTCTCTCACCCTGTCAGCCTCAATGTCTCTTCTGAGATAACACAGGATGGTTGTGACAAAGATGGGAATAATACACATATGTTTTGTCTCTTCTATGCTGTCTCATTTGACCACTGGCATTTGTGATTATCTATGTGTGGTTTTCTGCTAAATAAGTAATTTATTAGCCAAGTTCTTAGCTAAATTAAATCCTTTCCAGTCCATTTCATTTAATGCATCTTTCCACTGTGGGTGGACATTTCCATCATAACACCAATTAACCATGAGCAGCAATTACAACAAACTGGAATCAGCTATTGCCTGGAAACTCTCCCATTTACACATGGAATGTTGGGCTGATGCATTTAGTACTTTTTGTCCTCTTTGATGGTGGGTTGTAGTGGCAGAAATTCACACAATATCCTGAAACTGAAATAGAATTAAAAAAGAGCTCCCTTATGTTGGGTTGTGAAACAGCTCTTCAGATGGAAGTGCCTTCTGTGCAAGCTCTCCTGTTCCCCTTCCTCTACACTCCCTAATGTTTTGATGACTATACTTCTGTTTTGATTTGGTTTCTTTCTTCTTAAACTTCCAGGTATATTATGGTGCCATGTGGAAATATGGGGGTATTTGACCCCACAGAGATCCATAACCGAGGACAACTGAAATCACACATGAAGGAAGCCATGATCAAACTAGGCTTTCATCTGCTGTGTTTCTTCATGTACCTTTACAGGTTAGTTGCAAAAATTTCTCCCAAGGAACAAAGGAATTGTCTGCCAGCTATTTTTATCTCCTCTATTCTGCTATGGTAATTGCTGGTATTTGTGTCTTCCATCCTACTAAGCCTCAATAATGTATTCTGACAACTGTCTGCAGGCTCATTATGTGCCTTTATTCTCTCTGATCCACCGTTTGAAAGCTCAGACTACTCCTTAATCTCAAAACCCTATAAGTACAATATAAGGGGTTACATGATCTCAGCACCTAGAATAAGCAGCCTATTTAGAATGGAAATAAGCTTGAGGACCAAATTTACTTTACAAGTTCTGGTTTAGAAGATAAATTGATCAGGCTAAGTTAAAAATGGGTGAGTTCTGTGATGGGCTTACTTATTACAGGATAGAACAACTACTGTTCTTGTGCTGCAATGTTACTTCTGCAGTCCTTGTCTTCGTGAGTAAAGCACAGAGCACAGTTGCCTTTGCATTTCAGAATCAAGCACAGTTCTGTCATGAAAGCAGTAGCTGTTGCTACTTGCACGTGCCTCAGTAATCCACTGGTGTCATGTTTTCTGTTTTGTCACAGTATGATTCTGGCTTTGATAAATGACTGAGAAGTTGAAAAAGAACCATTAGCTGCCAAATTGGGTCATCACTCCAGTGACTGGTTGTGGAGCCACAGACACCTTCTGACCATACCTAAATCAGTGTCATTGTGCAGTGTATTTTACCTCTTTGGACAAGAAATATTTTTTTCTGTATTTTTAACATAAAATATTTTCAAAAGACATTGGATCTGTGTAGCACTTGTCTTTGTTCCCTTACGACCCGAACTGCTGGAGCTGCTGCTTCTCTGAGATGAAATCCTTGCTTACAGAACTGATCCCGTAGGAATTAAATGGTGGGAATGGCAGCTCATTTCAGTAGCATGGGCTAATAGTTGTGGTAGTTCCAGAACAAATTTAAGTGCAGCTCTGATGCCTGTTTCTTAGTGAAAAGTGTCAAGATGGAACTCTAGCTGTCAAGCTGACCTGTAAGAGCAGTGGTTGGAACATAGATTTCAAAGTGGAGCAGCAGCACAGCTTGCATCTTTGTCTCAGTGTGTTTTCCAGCTAAAATGCAATGGAATAAAAGTTATGCTTTTCTCCCTTTTCACCCCTCCCTCCCACCGACCTATATGAAGACTTGTGTTTGAATGGATTAAGGTCCCTTTGGTGAAAGTGACACTTGTGTGTAAGAGTGAAAAACAGATAATTGTGATTAATACTTGCTTTTTCCCTTCAAGTCCTATTTTGTTATTGTAGTACATCACAGCCCCCTATGCAAGGTATTGCATTGGGATTGGTGTTGGTTACACAGCAAAAGGCTACCTGCAGTCACTACTCCCTGAACCTGCTGCTCCTATTCCCAGTGAGCTGAATCAAGAGTATATGTAGCTTGGGGAGGTGGTCAGGTAAACATAATTCCAGCTACCCTAATGCCAATGTGACTGTGTTTCAAAGACACCAGCAAACTCTTTGTGGAGCTCTTGCATCAGTGATAAGTATATGAACCTGAGCTTGTACCCTCACTTTCCAAATGTCTTTAAATATGTGCGAGGAAGCAGGGTTTTTTTGTAAGCGGATCACTTCATAAATACAGTTCTGTAATTAAGTCCTAAAACTCATGAGCTTTTCCTTCTGAAGTACTTGTTCTCAGGTGAATAGCTGTAGTTAGCAGATAGTTTTCATGGCCAGCAGTGAAAAGACAACACTGAATCTTGATTTCTTTAATACCTTGTGTTCAGTGCTTGTTCTAGGAAAAGTCTGGCTTTAAATTCATGATGGATGGAGGCCAAGTTCAGCTGTTGCAAAGATGAAAAACGGCTGCAAATTACACTCATCAAAAATAGGGAAGGAAACAGCTCCCACAGCTGCACACCATGCACTGCTTGGCACCACAAACATCAAAGTGCAGAAGATACTGCCATGTAAAGCTGAAATCCAAATAGGATGTAGCGCTGAGTAAAAGTAAAGCAAATAAAACTTTAAAAGAGAGAAAAGTTAGTAACTTCTGCCACAGCTTATAGAGTAGGCAATAAGTTACTTATTTGTATGTGAAAGAAGAGTAGACCACAGATTTTGGGTGTTACCTGTTAGAAGAAAGGGCAGTGTTAGTTAAGCTGCTTGAGTTAAGTCCCTGCTGTAGTGCTAATGGTAGTGGAATTTAACGGCATTTCACACTGAGAACTATGCTCATTAATCTGTAAGTCCACTGCTTATAAAACTATCAGGTTTACATCTTATCTCAAGGTCATGTCTTTAGAATAAGAGCTTTTTTGATAATGAAGATGTTTATAAGATACAAACATTGCCTCCAATGATTTATAAGTGCCAGTACCTCAGGATTACAGTGATGACAGTAGATAGGGTAGACCCCATTCCCTAATGGAATTGGTAAAATCTGTCACTCACTATGAAAGGCTTCTGTTCTCATCTATTGAGGGAAGTGTTTTTTTTCAGACATGTGAGCAGTACAGGGAAGGATAAGGGAAAAGAACAATGCATTTGAAAACAAAACTTAAAAATGGGGGCAGCATACATCATTAAGACATTATATCTTTGACCTAAAGAGATGTTGTTAGGGATTTCTCCCTACTTCCCTCCTCAAGAGTTAGCCGTGATAGACCACTAAAAACCTACAGATACGGTCATTGTCAGATATGAAACAAGCTGTACTTTATTTGAATGCAAACTTCCTACTCAGTTTTTAATATAAATGAATTCTCTGTTCGTTCCTATCAAACATTGTTATAACGGTTGTAAAAACCCCAGGGAGCTACAGAGACATTACACTGGTAATGTTTAAGCCCTTCTTATTGTACAGGGTCACTTCCTACCTAAATAGAGAGCCTCACAGAGCTCAGCATCAGCAATCGGAAACATGTATGTGGAGTTGCTAAAAATGTAGTTAATTAGGTGGAAATATGGATGCTACAGGCATCTATCTCATGGGAGAGCCATAAAGCACAGAAATCCTATGGTAAAAATCAAACTTCCCTATTTTGTGGGTCTCCATCAGAAAAGAACAGGGTCATTTAAATCCAAGCTTATGATACAGAATTCTAGACAATTACAAACTTTGGGATGATTTTAAATAAACTTTGGTGTGAGACCAGACACAGACTCCCTCCTATTCACTCACCAGATTATTATTTCCCTTTGGAATGCAAGTATCCAAATACAACTTTGTGAGGGGACCATTAGTTTATCCATCAAGTGACTAGCTATGATTTATCAAAGCCCTTAATCTACAACAATTAATCTGCACTTGGCCCACAGGATCCACTTAACAGAAGAACTACAGGAACTTCAGAGTTAAAACAGAAGGTTATTACCCTCTTCACCCACAGTCTAGAGCCTGGCCAGCTTGTGAAGACAGGACTCAGTGAACAGGCTACAGAGCTGAGGCTGCACTTGGGAGGGGGATTAGCTAAATGAACAGCAGCATGTTTCCCTCATTACTCATTACAAATACAGACTGTTGGTTATTTAGCCTGCTTTATTAAAGAATATGCTTACATCTTCAGCCTACTAAATTACTGTTTGGGATTTATTTTTTTTACAGTAGTTCTATATTATGGAACATAGAAATGCAGTGGGTTTAAAAGGATGACCAGTAGTCCTAACAACAGTTCTACATGCAGGTGAACGATCAACCTGACTCCCTGATAAGCCCATAAAAGCAAATCTTTATCTGTTTGGTATTGGCATAGCTTGATTCTACTTTCTCTTCACAAGAAGCTCACTCGGATTTTGTACAAATGCCAAGAAAAGCCCCTTTTTCTTCCCCTCAGGATACAGTAATGAGAGTGGAGGTAGCAACAGGAAAACTGGGGCTATACAGACCACAATGCATTTATCTGCATATTAAGCACTTTATCTGTAGCAGAAAGGGTAGGGGCATACAAACATTGTAGGTCTTTTAAAGTGAAGAAACAACTGGGACTTCCACTTTCTGTAACAAAGAGATAGCTTGAGCATGTGCAACACCTGCACTTTAGCAGAGGGATGTTATCAGGCAGCACAGAAAGCACAGGGCAAGGCAAGAAGTGACAGAGTAAGCCTGAACTGCTCCTCTAAAAAACCCTTGGGTTTAAACTACTTATGAAACGCTCATCTATCATCAGGTTCCTTATGTAGCTTCTTTCAAAGAATCTGAAGGCCTTCAAAAAGTTAAAAAGTTACAATTAAACCTTACATACCGTGAAATTTCACAGTTCTACTGAAACCGTTCTGTTTCTCTTGTCACCAGTTAAAGGCAGATATAGAACAGCAGATGAAGGACAGTAACAAGGCCATCCAAAAAACCTAAACTACTTACGTCTGCTGCGAGAAGCATTTACAGCCGAAGCAGGTCTGTGATCTAACCACCCTCCTGACAACACTAGCACCCAAGGGAAACGGCACAAAGCAGCCCATGGAAAGGAGTGAGGCCAGCCCTTTCCACCTGGTGCTGCATTTAAGCCATAATTATCTATACACTGCCTAAACTGTAAGGGAGGGAATAAAGATAATACAAAGGTGCTGCTACAGGGAGTAAAGACCTTTTCTAATCAATACAAGAGCTCTAAGAATTACAAATGTTGAATGCATTTCAGCAGGTTTGAGTTTGGAAAAGCGACAAGGAGGGGAGGGCAGCTTTTTGTTTTACAGAACATCAGCTAGAGCTGAATAAAAATGCCTAAAATGCAGGACAAAGATGAGGTTCTTTTTCAAGGCAGAAGGAAGGACAAGAACATAGGGCAAGTTAGAAGGAACAAAGGAACTGTTGAGAAGCAGCTTCTTTCAAGAGCTGTCAGCCACAAAAGCTGCTTAGGTTGGTTTCAGATAGAAGCCTGGAAGTCCCTGAACTCCCACTTGAGAGAAGTCAAGCAGGAGATGCAAGTACTTTTTATAAGGGCATGTAGCGATAGGAAAAGGAGCTTTAAGCTGAAAGAGGGTAGATTTAGACATTAGGAAGAAGTTCTTACCCTGTGAGAGCGCTGAGGAACTGGCACAGGGTGCCCAGAGAAGCTGTGGCTGCCCCATCCCTGGCAGTGTTCAAGGCCAGGTTGGATGGGGCTTAGAGCACCCTGCTCTAGTGGAAGGTGTCCCTGCCTGTGGCAGGGGGCTGGAACTGGATGAGTTTTAAGGTCCCTTCCAACCCAAACCATTCTGTGATGCTTTAGGAATATCTTATTAAGTAACATAAAAAAACCCCCATAAGAACTCACAAGTCTTACCAATTGCCTAAAGCAACCTGGGTTTAGTATTTAAGCAAGCTTCAGCATTAAGGAATCGAGGCTCTTGTGGAGCCTCAAAGGAGCTGACATTCACCAAGTTAGGTAAGCACAGAACAGCACACAAGGAAGGCAACTGCTTCACAGACATTGAGAACTTGAAAGCATTGGGTAGATTACAGCTAACCATCAAAACCCAAAGACCTGCTCACAGCACGGAGCACATTCATCTTCAGCTAAACTGCCACAACTGATCTTCCTACTGAGGGAAGGAAATACTACAAATAAGAAAGAAATGCATAATTAATGATCAAGAGATTAACATCCAAGTCAGTCATATAAGTGAAGTTAGGGAAACTAAGAACTATTCATTCCAGTTATTTATTCTGTTTATTGAATTGAAAGAAAGGGAATACAAACATTTCTGTTCAGTGCTGTGCACCAACATGGAAAAAGTGTAATCTTGTTGTCTTTTAAAAACCCTAATAAAAACAACTGAAAGTTAATGTCGTTCCAATTGAACAATCTTTAAAGATATGTTTAAAATACTACACATTTATAAAATAAAAAAAAAAAGTTAAAACGGTGTTCTGTAAATTATTAGTAAAACAAGTGAAAATAAATACGAGACCCAAAGTTCTTATGTTTTTAATGTAATATAGCAAAGAAATCTTTAACTACTTAATATAATCCGAGGAGAGTAACAAAAAATCCAGAAAGTTTAAGAACGCAATCCTTTGAAACATTTAATATCAGTCCATAGCAAATAGTCATTACATACCAAAAGCTCTAAGTGTTAACTAGTTCCACCACAACTCCATATAAATCTTGACAATTTAGAAATCTTGAGATCAACAATAAAGTTCTCATCTTGATCTCTACAGCTTGGTTTGTAAGTACATACATGCTTTGAGGATCCATTTTGTCACATGTGTTTTCAAGGAGCCAATAACTTTTTCCATCTGTGCCTAAAAATGTTACGATTCCGATCTAGCACATAGACCCTAATGATGAGAAATGGTGAAGAAAATAAGAGATGGGGCACAAGAAATTTCAAATGTATAAAAATATACTGATATTAACCAAAACCTTCTGCTCAAAGGACACTTCACATACACACCACTTCAAAGTATGCGAGAAAACGTGACTCAAGTACCTAGAACATTTGGTTCTCTGTCGGTTTGGGGAACACAAGCACACACACATTCATACCAGATGGGAGCAACACGCTCACAGATGTTTGACTGAATCCAGGTTACCTGGATGGATAGACAGAAAACTTGTCTACAGTTTATTTCAACAACTAAGAGGCAGCTACTGCAGTTCAACACTGCACACTTCATTCAAGTCCACCCTGTTTAAGAAAGTGTCAGAGTTAATGGTTTTCTTCTTTTTTTCTTTCTAAACATCATTTAAAGTAGCAGTTTTGAAGTATGGCCACTGAAAACAGACTCAAGCCTATGTGGAAAACACAGGAGGAGGTCAAAAGGAGGATCAGCCATTTATGGGATGGGTGTTCCTCTTAATAGTTGTCTCAAAAACTAGACACAAGTGTATTTTATAGCTAAAGATACAGACCAACTATTGAAAGTGCATTTTTCCTCCTCACCTTTTGAGTTACAGTAGTTTGTTGGTCAGTAAATCCTGCTTTTTTTGTCCATTCCTCTTCCTGTACTTGCATCCCCCTTTGGGTCTACATCTCTCCTTAAACCATGGCTAATTGTAGGAGTCCTGGTGTCCTGCTAAGGAAACCATCAGAATGGGATTTGGGTGGGAGTATCACTTAGCAGTGTAAAAGCACATAACACATAACTCCCAATGGCATACTGAGTTGTATTAAGCATTACCTGCTTGAAGCCAAGTTGAGAAGTAACTGGCAAGATCTGGATAGATTTCTAGCTTGCATCTTTGCTCTAATCATGAAATGAGGTTAAATCTCAAAGCTGGAGAACTTCAGAAGAGACAGAGGGTATTGAAAACCAAAGGTGTCATTTTCCCCCCATTACCCTCCGTTTCAAACCAAGGACAGATCTAACATTTCCCCTTTTGTGCTCCACTGTGCCTTGAAAGTTACTTACCTGAACAGCTAAAGAACGTTCAGACAATAAAATGCTTCAGCATCTTGTTTTTGAGGCTCTGCCTTGACAATAACCTGGGGCTACTGTGATTTAAACCAACAACTGACCAGAGAAAGTTCCAGAAGGAGTACACTCAGTGTTTTCCCCTCTCACACCATAAGTCTGTTGACTAGGAACAGTCATTTATTGCAGGTGTGTACTTGTTCAGCCTTAGGCTCCAGCTCTATGAACATTTTTAAGCACATGGAAATCAAAATGTTGCAAATGAACAAACTTAATTTGTTTTGTCCCCATAGAGTCTCATTTTATAGTCTGTGCACAAGAAAAAGTATAAGTACTTTTCATTTCACACAGTGTGACTAGGTGATATGGTAGAAATAGGTTTGGTTCCTCTTTAACCTGTAGGTTGGTAGTTGTTATTGCTACATCTGTAATGTCAGTTTACTGCTTGCCCGAGTAGTGTGGTGAAATGAAGTCTCACCATTCTCTCATCTCTGCTCATCACCTGTGAGGAGCAGGCAGCTCTGCCACATGCTGCTGCCCAGACACTCTGGAAACAGCAGTTCCGTCTATATGAAGCATATTTAGACCTAAAGCAGAGACTCCAGAACATGTGCTTCTCCCTAATTCTGCTTCTTACATACCTGAAGTGTATTTTAGAGGCACAAACCAAGTCTGGAAGAGAAACCCCAGAATGGAGGGGCAGCATTTTGGCAAACCTACCAAGTTTAAGTTTCTGCTGGCAATGCTCTGCAGGCCTGAACCCAGACACCCTCCCCACAGCTGGTACCAGGTCAGGAGTCTCACTTTGTTTAGCCATCCCCACCACATTAAAAATGCCCTTTGAAGTACATAAGGGTTTTTAAATCTGACCTTGAGATTTGATCCAGCCTTCGGAACCTCCCTAATGTTCCCACTTTAGTCCCATGAGTATGAAGGAAGTGGTGCCAGACCTTCATATGAGACCTTAGAGACATCAAATGCAGGATTATTCACCTTCCTCTCCCTAAGTAATGTTTTGCTTGAAAACATAAGCTCAGAGAAGGACAACACTAGCAGGACTTCCAAAGATACACAAACTGGCATTGCTTATGAATTATACTGTGGTTTGAACATATAAAACACTGGTTAGTTACAGTTTAGGCATTCAGTTTTTATTTAAAACCCAAAGGTTTCCCTTACTCGAATTTGATCTTAGGAAGCTGTCTGTTTCCCTGCAACACTGATGCCACAGGAGCTAGACTGATGATCTTACACTGTCTGGACTAGGGAGACAAACAGCTTCCTCCAGAACTAACTAATGGAAGAAGCAACTCATTTGTAGTCTTACGTTTACACATGTATACCCAGCTCTGTGGCACAGTACTTGCTATCACAGAAATTCACCTTAAGACAAATGTACTGGACTGAAGGTAAGAATATGAAGTTCCTACTTCATTTTGGAAGTACCAGGAGTAGGTCAGGCTCAAGGCTGGTCTCAACCAGAGTATCAGAAACTTAAATCATGTTTAAATTTACAAACAAGGCAAGAAAAATCCCCTGCCACCTGATGGCTGGAATCTTAAAACCCCACAAATTGAAAGATCTAACCTTCAAGCATCACTTTGTGCTTCTGGGAAAGGAAAAAAGGGACCGTTTGTTAAGCACCACATTCCCACTTGAAGTGGCTGCACTTCCCTATCCTTGAACTCCAGCAAACCTTCCCCCCACCCTTCTTCCACACATGACTAATAAGGACACTAGATTATTCTTTCATTAAAGGATGAAGTCCACACTTCTGTTCACACCAGCTCCCGGTGGTGTGCCTTTCCCTGCTCCCTCTTCACTTCACAGCAGTACCAACACTACTTTTCCACCCAAGGTGGCATAAAGGGAATCTGGTGCCAATCCATAATGAACTTGTGTGTATGCAGAAGCACAGCAATGCCAGGCCATCTGTTTATGTCCAACAGAATACTCAAATCATAAATGACTGTCTCCCTTCTTAACACAGGCTATTAGTGGAGCTATTCCTAGATGTGTCAAGATGTTCACAGCACCAGCTTGCAACAAGGTCTGGAAGAGGCATTTCAATCTGGAAACTGAAACAGTATGTTCTCAAAAAGAAAAGCTATACACCTTGGTTTAGCAAAGAAGGAAAAAAATGCCATCGTAATACACGTGTTTAATTATAATTTGTATGTTAATTACTTATACAAAAGATTGACTTTGTGATGAAAAGACTCTTCCAACACATTCTTCCCTCGAGGTGTAGTCTACCTTTTACACCAGCATTGTTGCACATACTTATGTCATTAAAAGAATCCAAAAAGACCTTGTCTTGTTTAAACTCTGATGTCTGGTGGTGCACTCTGAACACCTTTTCCTAAATAACACAGTTTCTCTGTTAAGCTGGACAGTGAGTTCCTCTATCTAAAACAAGCTTCACTGCCTATGCAAAGCTCCTTCCAGCCACTGCTTTTGATTGGGTCTCAAGACACTCTGGAAAAGCATCAGTGATACCGTGTTTCACGACACTTCTTGCATTGTTTTTTAATTCCAAATGTATACAAATGAAGTCATTTTAATCCTATAAATAATTTATTTTTAAAAAATTGTGCTGTTAACCCCTTTGCAGGGCAACGAGCTATGTGAAAAGTACAAAACTTTTTGTCAAATGTGATACTGAGAGTGCTTTTGACATAGTTCATTGGTTTATCATCTCAATTTATAATATACTGCGCAACGGGCAAGGCTAGAATCCATGAACCAAGCTGCAAAGATCTCAAGCTAAGTAAGGCGGAGAGAGACTTGAGAAACAAGAGAAGGAAATACTTTCCTATCCAATGTATACTCTTCAGACTAAAGCACTCTTTCTATCAAGCCTTCTAAACTGTTAAATAAAGTGTTCCAAACAAGCATTTAAACTTCATTACACAGAAGAGCAACAAGAACAGTAGCCTGCCAGACAAAAAGGCAGGAGGGAAAAATATATATACTGAGTTCAATGGTTAGCCTGAATGTAGCACAGTTCTTCACAACCGATGGGGGGGGGGTAATTTCAACACGGTGTCCGACAACGTTCTAAGGACGTGCTTCATCTCGACTGGTTACTATGAAGCAAGGTGGTAAATGTTTGGCCCCAACCGGGCTTCAGAAATGGTTCTTTTTCATGACGAGCATGTCTGTCCAGCTATCAATCATGTTTGTTTGCACCAAATCCCAAGCCATTTAAAATACGACTAATTAAGTTAAACTGAAGTCGTCTGCTCCAAATTCGCCATCAACTATCCATGCTACTGCATTCCTCTGAGCAAAAACAGAAACATAAGAGAAAGAAATCACATCTTGAAGAGCTTATCAATAGTTAATACTTCTATAAGGTCATTAATACAGTCTATATACACAAGTTTTACTGAACATGCATTAATTAACAGATCTGATATGGTAGCTAAATCCCATGCTAAAAATTACTTATTAATTATTCATTACTCATTAATTTAGATATTAATTTAGCATGTTAGGTGTTGGTACAAAGCAATCATCTCTTCCAAAAACTAACGCATATTTACATTCAAGTTCCAGGGGAGTGTGCTAGTAACAAAGCTCTCTGTCATCCATTTAGGATTCCCAAGTTGTTAGGTATTATTCCATGCCCTTATACCTCTTGCAGAAGCACTACTGCAAGAAATCCATTTTCTGTTGTTTTAAGGCATTTATGAGCTTATTTTCTGTAGGAACTAAGAAAGAAGGAGCAAGCAGCTAACTGGGGAAGATCAACCAAACAAAACCAAGAGTAAAACCAGCTGGAGGACAGGCTCCAATTCCTTATGGGTGCACTGCTTACAAACAGGAGATTGGCCAGGCTGGTCCACCTAGTCCAAGACCTGAAGCAGATGTGTGAGAAAGCACAGGAATAGGGAGAGGAGGTAATTCTTCCTCCTAATATCCTTCTAGCCATTTTCACTGAAGGGACATTCTGAACTAGAGGTGTTCACTTATCCAACAGGACTCAAGGGATGTCTTTACGGTTACTTTGCCTAGGTTCCCCTTGAACTCGTGTCCATACCTTGGTGATGCCTTGTGGCAATGGGATATACTATATTTCATTTTCATGTCTAGTGTAAATTTTAGCACAAGGGTGAATGCGTAATGACAGAAGCATATAA
Source organism: Agapornis roseicollis (assembly GCA_002631895.1). Classification (NCBI taxonomy): domain Eukaryota; kingdom Metazoa; phylum Chordata; class Aves; order Psittaciformes; family Psittacidae; genus Agapornis; species Agapornis roseicollis. The sequence goes on along the minus strand of NDXB01018627.1, from coordinate 145,612 downwards.
ACTGCAGAGCAAGCCCCCAGTGGTCAACTTGGTAACAGTTCTGGGGGGAGGTAAGAAGGGTTGGGAGCAAGGGCGCATTTTAGCAGTGAAAAGAGTTGCATTGTGTCTCCCTCCAGAACACGCATGACTGCTGATGGTTAGGAAAGAAAGAATTAATTGTGTATAGAATTTTATGGGGGGAAAAACTTTGTTCTCCCAGACGTTGGAGCTTTGTTTCATAAGCACTGCAAAACCATTATTTTATCTGCAGTGTGGTCAAAATGCATTACTTAAAATTTACTAACATTGTGTATTACTAAGCCTCAAGCATTGGAGGCATAATTTTTTCAAAAGTCCACATAAATAAATTAATATAATCCTGAGCTCTTTGTGACACCACAGTTTTGTATAGGGACATGTCAGAAATTTCAGTATCATTTTGGAAGTATCAGTTGTTTCCTTTTTATAATACAAAAATAACCAACTCAGATAAAAATCAACAGCCATACATTAAAAAAAAAAACACCAGAAAACCCCACAGCCCAGACCAGTTAATTTTTTTAGTAAAAATTACAATTCTAACCCAAGAATTAAAAGCATTTTTCTATCCTATTTGTGATAAAGAAAACCCACAGAAGCACCTACCTTTGATGTAAGCTTTGAGGGCAGGGGGCTGGAACTGGATGAGCTTTAAGGTCCCTTCCAACCCCAAGTCATTCTATGGTTTGATGATTTAGTAATTAGATTATACACACAGAGTTCTTTTACCTTCAATATCCTGGTTGTCTACAAAAGGTGCTGGTCCCCATATTCTAACAGTGCCATCATCAGAGGCGCTGGCCATCATGGATGGAATCTGCGGGTTCCAGCTCACACAGTTAACAGTACGCGTGTGCCCTGTCAGCTCCGCAATGGGCAGCTCGCTACGCTTGTGCCAAATATATACTTTGTGATCTAAATAAAACACACATTTAAAGAAGAAAACAAAACAGAATGAGAAACACTGTCCTGCACGGATCAATTTGTCGTATCAAACAGCACTTCCACGCATGCTCCCAACAACCAGAAAACCCACTGATGTTGTAAGCCCCATGTCTATTCAATATGCAACCGCACTAGCAATTTTTCTTCTAAGCGTGATCACAAGAACATGGGGTAGAGCTCTCCCACCAAGAGGCATGTTCCCTTTTAACACCTGCAAGTCTACTGCACTTGGCAGTTGAAAAACCCTTCACTACAATGCAAATATGTCGATACATGGCTAAAGAGAAAAACCAAGCTACTCAAACTAAAGATACAGAGTTGTAACCTTCCTCATAAGGATGTCTTGCTTACAATCTTTTCTCCATCCCCCCCCAACAGTATTTACAGATCAGTACGTGCATTATAAAGTCATGAGTATTAAGGCAGAATATTTATGACAACCACCACCTGCTGATGAGCACTAGATAAGATCACAGCTCTATAGCTTAAAAAATACATCTTGATACTAAAAACGTGAAACATTTCACTGAAAGGGCACAGCGAGCAAGTGAGGGAGGGCAACAAAGCCTAATGTCTCAAATTGTGACCTATTACTGTCCTTGATAACAATTCTTATGTAGTATTTTAAGATACGAATCTGTATATATTGAAGTAGATGCAGTAAGCAATGCTACAGATCTTATTTTGTGATAGGAAGCTTTTAATTACTCCTAGCAATATGCTCGGAATAGAACAGTGACCTGGTCAGACACTCCACTGCAGCTTTTAGAGACATGTTACTGCTTTATCATCAACCATATTTCAGAATAAATGGTTAAAGGTGGTTTGGTTGTCTGCTGTCATCCCCCCACCCTCACCCCAACTAGCAGCCTGTGGGTTGACCTCTCTAGGAAGGTCTTTGGAATACTGCCAACAGATCTACACAAACCAAACAAGTATGTGTCACTGGCCTTACACAGAAGCCTTGTATTTAGGTCTGGGATATAACATGGAAGTATTTGGTGGTGAGGCACTGGAATGGGTTGCCCAAGGAAGTTGTGAGTGCTCCATCCCTGGCAGAGTTCAAGGCCAGGTTGGACAAAGCCTTGCATGGCATGGTTTAGTGTGGGGTGTCCCTGCTTATGGCAGGGGGAACTAGATNGTTCAAGGCCAGGTTGGACAAAGCCTTGCATGGCATGGTTTAGTGTGGGGTGTCCCTGCTTATGGCAGGGGGGTTGGAACTAGATGATCTTAAGGTCCTTTCCAACCCTAGCTATTCTATGATTCTATGATTTTCAGCTGTTTGAAAGGTTATAATGTAGGTGTCATTCTGAAGGCTTCACAAACAAACCAGTCTTCACCTTCCTCCTCCCAACCCCTTATTCTAGCCTACGTGCTAGAAGCAGCCCTGTGGTAACTTATTTGCTTTCGCTGAATCAGCTCATTTGAGTGTACCACCTTCATATATACTTGTAGTGATGCAAACACTCTGTGTTTACATTCCACTTACAATTTCAAGAGACTCCATATCCACACTATTCATCAAACAAACACTAGACACACAAGAATCTGCTGTCTGGGAGAATCAAAGCCTAAACAGAACCCAGAAGGTACAGTACTTGTCACAATGTCTGTATTTTGGTTTGGAAAAACAAGTCACTAGATTTAGGCAGCAATTTCCCTCTCAGAAGGAGGCCTCCATTTTCTTCCTATTGATGCAAGAAAAAGCCCACGTATCTGGCAACATACCTGAAAAGGTTAAGATAGTATAATCAATCCCTTACCTTTTTTTAACAAACTATGTTAACAAGGCTATGACAACGCAGTCTTTGCTTCCTTGTTTCTTAGTAGATCTATGTTCTCAGAAGCCATGTTTGCAACAATCCAGTTCAAATCTCAAGCGTCATCAATTTCAACTATTGCACAGTACATTTTCGACAATGAAGATAATAAAGAACAAATAAAGAAGGGAAAAAAAGGACTGGTGCACATCTGTATGGCTCAATGGAAAACCTGAACTTCTGGATCTCTAAGAACCTGGTTCCACCATGAAAAGCAGCTCACATTGAACTGGAGGACTGGAGTTGCCGCCCTTCAGTCACGTTCCACTGTGCCAGGCCAAAGAGTGAAATAAGGGTCTATTTTAGACATACTGCTATCCTTTCCTGGAAAATAACAGCCAACCTTGTTTCCTCACAGTTTGAGTTACACAGTACTAACAGTGCCTGTTTACACACTCCAAGTGTAATTTTTAGCCCCACCATAGGCTTGAATCTTATGTGACCTCCATGGGCAGTGATGGCACTACATCAGTGACAGAACTGAACCAATTCCAGATATAAACCATTAACTGATTTCTGTTCTTACCACAGACAGTTGAATAAAAACAAACCACAAAGCATTTGATCGCCAAGAAACCCTACCAGACTATGTCAACAACTGCTTAATTTGAGACTACTCTGTCCATAATTAAGAGAATGACTCTACTGAAATTAAACTAACCTCACCACACCTATATCTTCAACATACAAGTGAAGCTGTTACTCCCCAGAAGTATTTTTGATCCAAACCATAAGCTTAAGCATAATACCACAAGAACAAAAAGCCTCAAGAACACCCCACCTACTTCTAATTAAAACTGTGCAGATGCTTTGCTTCAGAGGAACACCACAAGACTCATTAATGCTTTCTACTACTACCAACCTCTCAGAAGACTCTGCTAGCACACAATTATTTCTTGAAGTATGCTAAAATCCCAGTGCTCTTGAAACTTAAAGAACCAGTTTGCTTGCTTTCGTGACAGTTGCTACCATCATCATCATCATTATTATTATGAAAGTGAGGTATAGGAAGGATACAATGCTCCAGTTTTTGCACAAAAGCGAATGATGTTACCTTCACTGCCACTTGCAATGAAATCTTCATTATGACCACCAAAACACGAGTGAATTGTGTAAAATCCTTGTGTAACACCTTGATACTTTCTCACTAAAACTCTGTCTTGTAAGTCCCATAAGTGAACTCCCTGAGAATAAGAAGTATGAAGAACGTTATTTCATCATTCACCATTATTCATTGTATTCTTTTGAAACATTAGAAAAAATTGAACATGGTAGAAGTACATTACTTTAGCCAACTGTTACTAGATCAAGAGGGTAATGACACACCACATTACTAGATCAGAATTCCAGTCTGTGGTCCCTTCTGTTCTGAAAGCTCCTATTCTTACCCAAGGTTCCAAAAGCAGAGATAAGCAACATCCAATTCTCACATCCCCAGCCATGTCAACCTGACACAATTCTTGCTGTACCTGGGCTTCTCAGTGCAATAGCCAGATATTGACATTTAATAGTACGTATTTCATAGCAGGAAACTGTTGACTGTAAATTAGACAAAAGATAAGTCTCAAGAATAAGACTGCCTTCTTGTCATAAAATGCCATGTTGTGCTTATGAATATAAAGGCCTTCATATGACACAAACCACAATTGATTAAAACATTCCAATTCACACCAGGTAGGCAGCTGCAAGCAGATGTATTTGCATTTCCATTTATCACCAACTCACCTGAGTTGCTACATTTAACAAAGCTAAACGGCCATTTTTTGAAATAGTAAATGACATAATAGGGTGATCTTCTTGTACTCTGAAATTAGAAGACACAGTGTTAAGAGAACACTTAAATAATAATGCAACACCAAGACAAAAAAGCATATCCTGTCTCTGCTATACTATCAGGGAAGGAGCTCAGAACTTGAAACTAGCTATGTCTCTATGTCAGTACAAGCCAGTCTGCAACAGTTTTGCTTACACTTATGGCAAATCCCAAGGCCAAAAAGATCTTCAGACCTCAAGTTTAACTCCTAAATTCAAGACAGGATCTACTAAAATACATCAGGAACTGAAATGACAACTCTTGATGACAGGAACATTAAAACATCCACTAGAAACCTACTCCAACGCTTAGGAAGTTATTTCTATTACTCAATCTAATGCCTCTTGCTGCAACTGGAACTCAGCTCTTGTCCCACATTATTCTTGTTGTCTTGTAATAGTGAAAGCATTTTAATAACGTATTTCCCACCCTTCCCCTCCACCAAACCCTTCCTCAATCATTTTCTTCTAACACTAGGAACCAGGAATTCAAAACCAAAGAAAGAGGTAGTTACATGTTCCTGTCTGTAAGATCCTCAAAGTTATAACCCCGAATTCGCTGGTGTGTGTCCGATGCTAGAACAGTCTTTCCATCACTCAAGCACCAAAGGCATTGCACTCTCACCCCTTCCCAGGAGTCAAGGAGATTACCATCTAAATCCTGATCAGAAGAGGGGAAAAAAACCACAAAGTTTGAACTGTTAGTCTCAGATTTCTGAGGAGCTGACACACAAGTATTCCTCTAATTTCCTGTTCAGACAATTGCTATAGAAAGGGGGGACTTAGTGAATTAGGATCCGGCTGTCTTAACTAAGGGCTTTTGTAGGTGTCTGTTCTGTCTGGCACATGCAATCTGTATCGTGTCACAGAGCTCACCCTTGCAGTGAGTGAGGTTTGCATACTGCACTATTATTCCTGGCACCAGTTCAGGTGACTGTGGATCACCTCTCAAAAATCAACACTAGCCAAGTAATGAGGGCTTCAAATTTCTATTTACATTTAGCAAAACAGCATGCAAAACCTGAGGAAGACACTCAAAATTCTGTAGAATAAGCAACATTTGTGGATGAAGACACCACTTTTTATTAGTGTATTTTCTAGAGCAGCTAGAAAAAACCCTCCTAGACCACAAATCCTCTTTTAAACAGACAAAAGGAGCCTGAACCCTTCTAACTGCTACAATACAGAAGTGCTGCCGAAACACTAGCAATAATATATTGCTTCTTTGAATTAAAGGATCGAAAGTTTCAGTGTACACACACAAAAAAAGAAATGGAAAATCATAAATCGCAGATCTGACTGTGGCAAAACTTTAATTTCTTGCTTTGTTTTCAATGGGACAGATGCAGAGAACTTACACACTGATAGAACTGCCCACGCTGACCTCCCGTTACAAAACGCTTCCCATCAGGATTCCAGGCCACGCTTGTTAAACTGTCTTCATGAGACTGGCTCATCTTTGTCCTCAGCTCCCCAGTCTGAAAAATAACGAAAGACACCAAGGCCTTACACCAGAACCCTTTCCCAAAGGGACACTGATAATTTTATCTGGCATGCACTGCATTTGGAAGTGCACGTGTCAATGCATTTATTAAAAAGCAACACAAATAATGCAATAAAAAGGTCAAACTACTTCAGTATCTCCAGTGACCCTGGACTTGATTTGGGGCAATTTCTTTTGTCTATCAAATCAAGAGGGACAGACTAGACGGTGTCTCACAAAACTGGAAGATTAAGAGTAAAAAAAAGAATTAAGAGAAGCTGGAAGAACACTATGAGAAAAGATGTATGAAATGGAAAGAAAAACGAAACCAAAAATAACCAACCCCCCTCCCCCAAAAAGCAAACACCCATGGAAAGCAAGAAGGCAGGAGGAGATTACAAGAAAACAGAGATGACAAAATACATTTTAGGAAAAAATCTGGACTACCAAGAGTATTTAGAAAATTTTCCCCCTGACCTGGATCTCTCCATGCCAAAATTTAGCTGTTATCCCTAGTTTATAATGCTCCTGTTTACAAGGCAGACTGCCAATGAGCAGCTTACCGTTGTCAAAACGGTAAGGGCTTCTCTCTATCCCCTGTGCCAGATCTAGTGCTCTTCCCTGAGATAATAGAGCCAAACAGAAGAAATTTATTCCAACAGGTGAAAAAAGGAACATTTTTGTTTTAGGAAACAAATTAGTTCAGAGTCCAAGGCAGCACAAGAAAGATTATGCAGCCTGCAACTGAGGCAGGGGAAGCTTTGATATCAACCCAAATGCCCATATAAATCAACAGCAGAAAGGAATTCTCAAAGTCATGGAGGAAATGGCAAAATGCCCTAGTGGCTGCCTGAAAGATGAAGTCCTGCAATCATACATTTATGCCTCTGTGGATCTTCCACTATCATCACTGGAGGGTTACACAAAGCAAAAATAGCTTGGATCTTTTGCTACTTGTTGAAACCTTTATGAGCAATTGCTCCCTTTAGACGTTAATTCTGCTCTGTTTCTCTTAATTCACAGTTCTCTTCAGTAGCTCTAAGTCCTATGGATTTATGCCATCCCTCCTCAGAAGTTATCAGTAACCAGATACACCAGAATTGCCACAGAGACCAGGCACTTAGATTTGAACTCTAATTTCAGTTCTGTGCAAACTGAGTACAGAATTCGTAGGCTGCTACAGTGATATTCTTAAATTTGAGGGGGTGGGAGATGTGATCAGTGTGTCTTCTTTACACTGACACCTCTGCAGAACGAGCTTGCAGAAATAACTTATTTCACGCTTAAGGCGAGATTTAGATATTAAAACATATTTAGATATGTTTTAATACCTAAATATTAAAACAAAAGCAGTAGGCTGAACACAGAGTTGCATTTTTTTTACTCTTAGTCACCACTTACTTGTACATTCCAGAGCCAAAGCTCAGAACAATCATCTGGGCCACAGGCAACAAGATAGTTGTCATCTGGACTCCAAGCAATATAAGAGACACCATACGCATGACCTTCTAACGTCTTAAGTAGTTTTAGCTGGTGAGTATCCTGAAACAAGAAGGATTCTGTTGAGACAATGCATATGAACTCCTACTAGATTTCACATACACAGAGCATCCAAATACAGTAAGACAACTGCATTTTAGAAGGCATACGAATAGCTTCTTACTGGAAAAGCAGTTGCTAGTTTACAGAGTAGGACTATAAAAAGAAAGCTTCTAAGTTTCAATGCACGAAACAGGAATGCTTGTAGGTGTTTTGAGTCTTCTGTGATTCCGAATGTGGAACTCAAAATATATACAGAGTTGTACATTACACGACCCTACAGAAGTCTTTTTTGACTGTAAAGTCTCTCTTATACAAAAAATATAAAAAATACAAAGAATAAAAAAATACAAGAATAAAGTCTCTAGAATACAAAAGTACTATTACCCATATTTTACAGAATTAAGCTACTTCCTTAAGAGTAAAGACATGCTGAAGCCTGTTATGGTTAAACAGAGAATCAAAGCCGAGAAGGAAAAACCTCCAAGCGCCAATGTTTTTATAAACTTGAGTGTATCCTGTGTGTGCTGCTTAAGAAAAGTTTTACACAAACCTATTTTTCAAAGCTTCCTCAAGAGGTGTTCTTATTTCAGACATGCTGCCTACAGCAAGCTGTTGCATGTTTTCTGCCAGATTTAGTCAATGAAGCATACTTTGCTCACACAGAGCATCTTGTATCACCTTTAATGCTACAACTGCTGCCTCATCACAGGAACTCAGACTTTCAAGCAGCTCATCCAAATAAATAGTACAGCTAAGATACTGTGAAACAACCACACACTGGCTTCCTAAACACAGAAACATGCTTCAATACAATGTTAGCATTGATTCTTCACAACAACATGCATATGCATTAACTAAAACCAAGCTTGTTAAACTCAAGGCGCTTGGAAAAGGGCAAGTGATTTTTCCCCCCTTCCCTTTTTTTCCTGTATGGGGATGTTTATACCTCTTACTTCTCTTCAAAACCAGTGACTTGTTTGAAATTTAGCTTCTCAAATTGTCCCTTCTCTTTGTTTTAGTATCAATCAGCAGAGACTCCATTGATTCTAAAGAGAGTCAACAGCAGAAGAGTGACACAGTTTCTTAGGACCAGCTATGAGGGATCTGGCGACTCTCAGCCAGTGTAGAGCTTTGATGGTTCTGTTGGCTAAAACCCTCTAAATTCCTCAAAACAAAGCAGGCTAGGAATAATCTTCAAAGCACAGAGAAAGAGAGGCAAACAAACGCAACTCCTCCAGGCCCCTTTTCCATTCTAGTTATTATTCCTGGTCTGCACACAACACTGCTGTGTCTAACACAGCTAAACTGACCTATAAGGAAACTGAGTCATGTCTGACATCATCTTGCAACCTGGAGCTCGCCTGCAACTTACACATTTCTTTTCACATCAGGATTAAAGTGGTGTGTCACTTTGACATCACATTTGAGGAGCAAGATACATGGGATATTCCTCTTCTAATGATAGGACTCTGTGGTTGTTACTCTCTCTCATGCTGCACCCATGTTTCTCTCCAAATGCAGCGAAACTGTTACACCATGTTTTGCTCCAAACCAGCAGTCAATGGTATTTCAGGAAAACAGCCCCAAATTTAGCCAATCTGCTTCCCACCCACCACCAAAAGAAATCTCAGCACTTCTAGCCCTTACATACAGCTTTCCAGATTTTTGAGATGTAGAAAAACCCAAAACTATTCAGGTACCAACTTCAGTCTGAAAAGCCAAAAACCTGTCAACAGTTTCTAGAAAGTGCAGAAAAAAAGGCTTCTGTGAGGAACAAGTTAAAGGAGAACTCCATCAAAGAAAACGCATGCCAGACAAGGTTGATGGCCTACTGTGCTTATTGTCTGTGCACTAGAGATTCTGCCACACAGTCAAATGTGTTCCGCACACAAACCTAGTTCTCTCAAGACATTATTTAATGCTGCTGAGTCTGCATAAGAAATTTGAAATGAACGAATGAAAATGAAAACAGAAGCATGTGTTAAGACAGCTTATATATGTAGCTGGGTCTTAGAAGAGAAGTAAGAATGGTATGAAAAGAAGAAAACACATGGAGCAGTTTCATTATGCTTCAAGAGAGGTTACTGAAGGAAAAGGGAAAAATTAAATATTTGCACACGCTTGAGAAGTGTATGTGGAAAAGAAATACTTTCATTTAAAACACTGTTTTCCCATCACTTGCCCAGACAGACTTGGATGGATGTTTCCCCATCATTTATATGTATTAAAATCATTCTAATGGCCTAAAGCCTTGAAAATCTGATTAAACTTATCATTCAAAATGAAGTATGCTCTGGCAAATATAAAAATAAACCATTTGAGTTGTTGCCTAATGTTATTCAGGCTTCATCTTCCTGAAAGGGTTTATATTTTTTCGCCCTTTTTCTTTTCTGGCCCAAAAATACAGAACATGAAACTCTACAAAGCTACTTTCCCACTATTTTAATAGAGATTTTGTTCCTTTAGCAACCCTTGGTCAAAAGGGTTAGTCTAAACCACTCACAAAACATTTACTTGGTTTGGTTAACCAGGCATTAGCTCACAAATCACTATAAAATGGGCTAATCAAGATGCTGAGTATTAAAACCCCTCAGTATAAAAGGAAGATAAGCCTCTACAATCAAATGACAACTCAACAGTAAAAACATCTGACCCCTAATTTACTTAGAATTATTTTGTTTCTTAAAAGCCCTCAAATAAACAAAAAAACAAACCCCAAAACACCCCACCACAAAAAACCCAAAACAGATCACTTAACAGAAGTCATCTTATGTCTCTATGCATCTGCTGGCTCAGAGCACACTGGCTCCAGGAACAAGCAAACCAGAGCAGTTCTGTGCTTGAAAAATCAATTAGCACTTGCAGTTACTTCAGGGGCTACGCACATGGAACAGGCTCTTAAGTTCACTCATGTTCCTAACAGCAGAAAGAACTCAAATTATATGGCTTCCTAACCTGTAGTGGAAGAAAAGGATTAAGCTCAGCTCTCAAATCCTACTGAAAGCCAGTATGGAGCAGCAAGGACCTTTCGTCTTTCACTTAGCATACCAGTTTATAGTTGTGTGGTTAAAAACCTGTAGGAATCTTATTTCTGATAGTGTTCTACAAGCATTAACAACTTCACATATTGTCTGCATGTATTAAAATTGTTCAGTTTTCAGCTGTTAAAAAATACATGGACTTTCATATCACTTCTACAGTTAAAACAGTCTTAGATTCACTGCTCCATTTTATTTACATAAGAATAGTTAGGGGTAGGAAAGATAAATCTTGTAGACGTAGGATATTTCATTAAGAGAAATAGTGCCACGTATTACTACCAAAATCTAAACCCACAGTCTGTGAGGAAATGGATGGGTATACTTCCATACATCAGTGAATACTCACAAGTGTTTAAATCTTCAGCTCAAGCTAAGGCTAATCTTACAAAAGCAACTTCCATCAAATGGTGTTATACTGACACAACTTCTGTCAGCACACATACATTTTTACTACTAAATAAAGTAATAAATTGTGAAATAGATAAAGCATTTAAATTTAAGTGTACTAATAGTCAAAAGATAACTGAAAAGAGTTAGTCACATACACAGATTAGACGTAGTCTTAGTAAGAGTGATTTAGAAGAAAGGTTCCTCACTGCCACGCTCCTTCCACTCTCACCCCATGCTTCTCAAGGCCTTCAAGCTGAAAAGCTTCCCTGAAGGGTATCAGCAGGCTCTACCCCTTGGCACTGATTAGAGGCACACAAAGTTCCTGCCCAAATTCAGCCAATAGTTCAAGCCTTACACTTAGGCATCACGTTTTCAGGTGTCCTTCTTCACAGATTTAGACTGACCGTAATCTTCAGCCTTTTACACCCCAGGGAAATACCCCAGCCAGCAGGCTACAGTACATGTTAGCCTGTCCTACAAAAATCAAGCCATCCTAGCAAGAGAGACTGGAGGGGAAGGGAAGCGAATGACAAGTCATGCACACTTGAGCACGTTTCATACTTACTGGATCAACCTGCCATATAATAACAGTTGTGTCCTTAGATCCTGTTGCTAGTTTAGTGCCATCATTGGAGAATTTACAGAACCACACTTCATTACAATGCTCTGTTAGTATCTGCTGTGTATAGCATGGGAACTGTTTCCTGGGGAAAGAAAGGGATATAGTCACATTAGTAAGAAAACAGTAAGATTTTTTTTCAAAATCAAGCTAGTAAAACTAAAACAAAAACTTATTTAAATGCAAGACCTGACAACTTAGAAAATGACCCTATTAACAGCCACTTCAACTGAGTAGAGAATGAAGTGTCTTATCTGGTAAAAAGATAACACCGAATGATAACTGATTCTATTCTTATGAGAACTATTCTAATTCCACTCACGTGATTTGTTATGCTTTCATAACCTGGAATAAAACTGATCTCATCGGGAACGTAACGGCTTATTATTACTATGATGTATAGAAATTACTGGTTCCTCTTTGAACTCTACATGCAATGTTTTATTTACGTGTGAGGGTTTTGTAAGCATCTAACTCACTTAGCTATGTTTTGCCAAATTTTCAGAAGTGATTCTTACATAAAAGTTGAGTAAAAACATTCTTGTTTCTCTTTCTTGAACATGATCTTGCAATAAGTTAATGTTTCTTTATCTCCATTTTGTGCCATTTTTCACTTTCTTTGCATAGTACCACATGCAGTATCTAAGACAATACCATTCTAAACTTTCAACCTTAATGATTTTCCTCCACAAAATCTACATTTGTTAAAACTAGCTACCTTATTTTGTTGAAGTTTATTAAAAATACATGATCATCTGCTGAAGAAGCTCCAAACATTCCTCTAGATCTTATATTTAATATGCTAGTTACACACTGACAAAAAGTTAACAGTCAAAATACTAAGTTAGGTAAGAAATGGAAAAATTTATAGCTTGCCTACTGTATAAGAATGTGAGAGATGAAATAAATGTAGGCTTTTACAGCAAATGAGTGCTTTTATTAAGTAATGCTGCAGTAACTACAAGTTCATTGTTCAGACACACTAAAAGCCAGTCTCTAACCACGTGCATTTTCTCCTGAACTTCAGGGATACTGAACTGATTTAGTCTTACGTTGAGTTTTTATGGTGCCCAGTACAACAGAGCAACACAACTCTAATAGAACACAACAAGTTACTAATGTAACTACGAGTCTCTGTGAACATACAGTTGTACTTAACCACTGGAGACAAACTGCCCTACAAAAATCCCCCCTAAAAACCCGAACAAAATGCAACATAAAATCCAAAACCTTACTTCCTTTATATTTGTGTTCAAAAGGACAATTTGGTGGTAGCCAGACTGACAGACACCTGAAAAACTACTACTTACCAGAAGCTAGAAAAAATTCTGCTTAATACAGTGTCTATATCCTCTCAGTCCATTCTTTTGTACTAGAAGATGTTTCCTAGTCCATGCTTAAAGGCTACTGAGCAGCACTAAACAACCACACAGTTCCTCATTTTCTGTCTTATGGTAGAGGAGGATAAACAAAATGCACATATGGATACCTGCAGTTGGCTTCCTTGGCTATGTCCACTTACTCATTTACAGAAAAGGACAAGCCTGTCCTGCTCCTGCTTTGAGCTGATCAGGAGCTGTCTAGTCGCCACTGGAACAACAGTGAGCCCAAGTTAAAAGCCCCACTCATGAAGGATGACACTGTTTTCCTGGAAGTCTAAAGGCCTTGCCTATTTCCCACACACAGGCACGTGCACCTACAGGAGGAGTGTTTCATTATTGTTTAGCCATATTGTAGTTAAGATAATGTTTTCCTTCGGAGCAGCAGTTTGCTCCAAAAAATGAAAAAGTCTTCATCCATAACTCACATGAAGTACAAGGGGCACGCTGTGCCCCAGGAAAGCCTTTTTAGTATATTTAATATGAAAGAATACTCTATAGAACAAGAACTCTTGTATTTTAAGGCTTAAGAAAAGCAGCCAAGATTTTGTAGGCATAAAAAGCAAGCAGTAAGGTGGCCTTTAGGTTCCCCAAAAGTGTAACAAGGCACAGTTCAGGCAGCTGCTGCAGAAACATCCCAAAGTTGAATTATGCTATTCGCAATCCAGTCAGACTCAAGTGCTCTTCACCTAAGTAATGAAACACAATCCAGCAAATCTGACCTCACAGATAGCTAAGCACACATTACATAACTTAGAAGGAAAATTAAATTCCCAGAAGAAAATAGCAGCAGTCTCAAAACAAGAAACCAAAACCAGTTGTCCAGCAGTTCCTGGGTTGAGTAATTAGATATTATTCCAACTTGGAATGTTTTTCTTTTGCTCTTTTTTGAAGTGTTTCATACCAAATCGTTCTGTTCAGCACAACACACTTAAATCATGTTGTTCACATACGGAAATAAAGCATCTAACAAAGCTATCTGGTTTTGTATTTACAGAAGTCCAAAATTCTAAATAACTAACCATACAGCTAGTTGTTTATTCCCTGTACATACAGTGGAAGATTTATTCCTCAACTTCCACAGCAGTTCTTTTTCAGAAATGCTACGTTAATCAAGTACCTAGATAGCAGAGGCATGCACCTCTCATTGTCTGTTTGTAAACTAAGCCTAAAGTTTATTTACAAGGAAGCAAGACAAAGGAATTCAGTGGGGACAGGACAAGAAAGAGGAACAATACTACAGGACCAAACTAAACCTGTCCGAAACCAAAAATTATCCCCCAGAGCATCAATTCTCTATTATCAAAGTCTAAAACACAGTAAGATGAAATTCCTCACCTTCACTCCCAGCAGTTTCTCCCTTTTATCTCCCAACTCTTAGAAAGTGATTATATTTTAGTTGAAAAATTGTACCTATTAGTGCAATTCAAGCATGCTTGATCAAAATACTGCCAGAAGTCCAAAGCAGATTAGTTTCAACTAAAAAAGGGAAAGTTGTCAGTGTTCTATCATTTAAGTAGTACAGAACTTTAATTGTCTAAGCTATTAGACTACAGTTACTTCTGTCAGTTTAATCAAAATTTGGCTTCCACTGTCTTTAACTCACCTCATTATGCCCAAGCATGGCAGCATGTACAGCGCACCACATACTGATCTCAGACCCCTGCAATAGGTAGGTACAATAGGATGAGTTGAGGACAGAATGGAAGCCTTAATTTTGAAGTAGGTTGGGCTTCTTTTATGTTTTGTGGATTTTGTTTTTAATTAAAATAGTTGTAAATATCTATGTATGCATACATAGCAAATATACAAGCTTAGGAAGTACCGCATTAGGTGAAAAAATAAAAGCCCAACCAGAAAAAACACACCCACATTACGGAGAAACTTTTATGTCAGCAAGTAAGATTCAGATGGGTGAAATTCAATTCCAGATTCATAACATACAGAATCTTTTATATCTAGCTCTACCTAGTCTGACTTCAGTAAACTATCCTCTTTACAAATGGCTTGAAAGCTCTCTGGGGTTTGATTGACCACATCAACCCCCTACAAAATACCCAGTGTTATTTATACATTTGTATATGGACTAAAATGAAGTCTCTTTTCATTTGTCTGATTTTAAGACTCCTTTCTGAAGTAGCGAAGCCACAATTCCAGTATTTCATTATTTCCAGTATCTCTTAAAATGGGGAACAATCAAATGTCTGTGCACACAGACAACACTGCTGAAACAATGTGAGGTGGCAAAACTGGAAGCTAGACAATAGTCTTAAAAAGTTACATGAATAAATGAAGTACCCAAGATACAGATTTTAAAACTTCAAGATGGCTACACTGAAGTATTCTGGTACTCTGCACCCTAAAACCAGATTCCAGGTATCTTAAAAACGTAAGTCAAAGCAGCTCAATTCAGAAAGTTTCTGTAAGAAATTTTATCAGAACTTAAACTTTCTCAGATGAGCTAACCTTAACATGAAAAGAATTCCCCTGTAAGCCCAAGTTCATCCTTTTACACGAACAAGCATTGTATACAGCCCTTATTTTTTCAGATGGTCCAGCCCTCATTCCATTACTATACCAGGCAGAGCAGCTTTCTATAAAAGCTACACTGAGGTAAAAAATAGTTCTTTCTATCATCCATATGATGTGTTATGTTAAACAAAATATGTCTACTACCCATTTCCACTCTGTTTTAATGTTTGTGTCTAAAAGCACCTCGCTGTCCACTATTAAAAGATGAAAGCTGGCTTCAGGAGCATGCTTCAGTAGGATTTTTGCATCACAGTGAACTTGAACACAGAGGCTGGGTAAGTAACATACTAGTGATTCTCCAGTGGTGGTAGGGGGAAAGACAAACAAACCCAAAACAAAACACAGCAATGACATGCTGATGAATAAACAGACTGGCTGTCCAAAACTAAACAAGTTGCTACCCATTAATATAATAATATATTCTATTCATACCCATCTGATTGAAATTTTAAAGCTTCTGTGTGACCCTATTACCCCACATCCAGCTACCCAAGTCTCTTACAGACACCTTCTCTACACCCTGCTATTACTCATGTAATGAGAATAGTCTTTATCCAGCCAACTCCTGTTAAACCAACTCATCATAGTTTTCATGTTTCTTCTAACAGTAAGTACAGTTAGATTATTTCAAGACAAAGAAAAGATACTTTTGCCCATTTTATAAGTCACAAGGGTTTCTTACCTACTACAAACATGATCTATTAGCAGCGAGACAGAATCTAGATTGCTATCTAGTTTTGTATTGTGATACAGGCATCGGTCCCGTTGTAGTTCCACAGCCTGACGCAGCAGGTTCTGTAAACGTCTTGGAGGAAGCATCACTGACGGGGGTAGGTATGCTTTAAAAGAGTTATGGGGGCAGGGGGGTAGGGGAGGGAAGAAGAACAGAAATGATATGTCAAAACCAGGTTACATGTAAGAACATATTTTGATTTGAGTATTCTTGGAAGAGAAGTTAGTAAATAAAGCTTAAAAGCTACAGGAAAAGAGTAACACAGCTAGTCAAATTTACAGCTATACATCTGGAATTAGAAACATGAACTTGTGGAAAGCAGAGTTATAGTGTATGTTGTCCTGGCCAAAAAAGCACCATTTACACAAGCTAACTAAAACCCCAGTATTTAACAAAACCTGTAAAATTGTAAGACAACAGTATCAGCTGTGTTCATTCAAGAAATTCTCTATTACCACTGCCAAAATAAAGAATACCATGGGATTTATAGCTCTGATACATAGTATTACATCAGCCACAAGAAAGAGAGAGGAGAAAGCACAATTCTTAACAAAGTCTAAGATCACTATCAACCCTTATTAGTATCACTAGTGTTCCCACTACATCACACAGTTTCAGCCTCTCAATATAGCTGAGATTTATAAAACACTCCCCCTCCCCACCCTTCAAAACCACACATTTGATCACCAAGTGATACTATTGCTGCATGCAGCAGAGCTAGGAAATAGGAGCTCCTATTACAAATAGTTTATTGGAGACAGCAAAAGGTTAGCTACAGAAGACCAAAGGCTAAAGTTACCTAAAAGCATCCCCATTAACCAAGAAACACAAACTCAACAACTAGCAAATGTGGTTTAAGTTAATTCCCTGGGATATATCATGTAAGATACACTGGATTTACAGAGGTGTGAAGAAATCCTAAACACTTGAACATCTTACTCTGGAGTTTGTCCAAAAGTTTAGATCTGGAAACGGTTCCTTTCCCTTCCCACTCTGCTTTTGCACGTAAGTCTTCTGCATGGCTGCACATCAGATACCTGTTTAAAAAAGTGCACACACACCAACAGACCAAGTCTTTCTGGAATCATTATTTTAACTTTTAAGCATGCTATATATCGTAACATTCTTAAGGAACTGGGAAACAGGTGACTTAAGATCAAGACTGAGAGGAAAAGGCAGGGAACTAATCCACGCAAACATGCATAATCTTCAGAACAAACATTAACAAATTGGTAATTAAAAGAGAAAGCAAACCACAGATTTTAAGAAGGGCAGAAACATCTTTTTTCAGTCAAGAACAAACAAGACTATATTCACCTACTTATTCAATGGTAAGGTAAGAGGCTAGTAACTCTCAAGCTCAGATGACCATACATACATATGGATTAATTTGGGTTCTAATACTATAAAAGTAAATCATAACCATGTTGTTTTCAAGCATCAAAACCAGAACACTGTCTACTGAATAGTCTTCTTTACTCACCATTTTAGAATATCTCATTGTAGCTTATTAATCAACAGGGTTAACAGCTTTGATACAGTCTGATGTCAGCTATCAAAAGCTATGGAATTCCTTAGAAGCTTCCATTCAGAGAATTCTCAAAGTCCAAACACTTACCCACTGAGGACATGAATGCGTTCTGTATTATATTTCAGAGGCGTCAGTTCACAGCGTAGAACTTGAAGTGCCTCCAGGACCTTGCCATCCTCCAGGTATTCCAGGTACTTCTGCTGCAGCAGCAAAAACTTCATCCTCTGACATGACAGAAAGCAGCAGTCAGGGGAAAAAGGTTGACTGAAGTTTCAGAAAACGTTTGAGCCTAAACAGAACAGTAGAAACCATTCTACTATGCCCTTCAGAAATGCAGCTATAGGTAATGTTTCATTACTCAATTTCTTTTTGTCGGGTTTTCAATAACATTCTAGTAATTAAGTTATCCATGAATTTCCTTCCTGCCTTATGGCTTTCCAAGTATCTTCCTACCTCATTTCTCAGATCCCCCCCCCTTCGCCTTGTCTCATTTTCATACTCACTCCCTTTTCAGTTACCCTCTTTAAACCCTGAATTAGATAGCCTCCCAGTCTCACACTCTACCAAGAAAAGCACCCAAAAGCAGCTAATCACATATTTAAGGCTGTATAACAGCACAGAACACAAAAGGACAACTCCAACAAATTCTCATACTGCATATATAGGGAGCTGACATGGACTGTTTGCATAGCTGCATAACATATAGCAGTAACAAACTGACACTGTCTGAGGTTTGGTTTTGTAGTTCCATGTCAAGTTGTTTTCCCTGGGTGCGGTTTTCAGGATTACAGGAAAAAAAATAGTTTCCTATATTTAGGAATAACTTCTCAGAATTAATCACCGCTATTTCCTAGTGTTCCTTTCATCCTGAACAGTTTTTTGGTTGTTTTCTTAAAAGGAAAAAGAAATAAAAATCAGGCCTGCTAATGTCTGTATATATAAAAATGCCTGTCTAATATAAAAGACGAAAATTATACATTCATTCACTATATTAGAGAAGCCTGAAGTCTTAGGAATTCCTAATACCAATTCTGTACACAGTTTGGTTGTTTCCAGATGAAACCAACTATCCTATGTTTGCACACCTTCTTTACTGCTCGCCAGTTATCAGACAGAAAAGACATTTCTGTCCCACAAGACTAAGTTACAAGAGGAAAGTGTACATTCTTAGACATTATCAGTGAGAAACAGAATGAAGATTAATGTAGCAAACTACATGTGCTTTTCCACTGAACACATCAGAAGGTCAATCTCCTGTTTCCTTTGCTTTGTCAGACCTTAGCACCTCACTGTTTTCATGCTCATATTTGGTCAATGTTTATTTAATTTCAAACACACTGTTAGCCTCTCTAAGTAGAGGGATAATCAGGAAGTTTAAGACGCTCCTATTATACTTGAAAGTTTACATGAAAGTTTAAAGTCTACTATATGCAAAATTCAAAGTTCAAACATAAAGCAGCTTTAGCTTCCAGAGATGTTCTGTTCTTCAAAAATATGTTTCAACACACAGTGCTATTAACTTACCACACAGCTTTGTGAAGCGTAAGACATTACACAGTAAAAATGACTGATGTTCAAACATGTTTGTAGTACTCTATTGTCCTGTGTGTGACGGGCAAACCCATATTACATTCCCTATCCAGCTCTTTTGTTTATTTGAATTTGGAATTGTTAGAACATTACCTTACAGTTTTTCTAGGCAAGACATTTTTTGGTGTTCTGACATGCAGAAAACCAAAAGAAAGATAACCCAATTATTTATGGCCTCGGAGGTTGGTTCCATGCAGTAGGCCAGCAGGCCTCACACTGTTTGCTTATACACTACCAGCAGGAGGGATAAGAGCTTCCTCTCTCAGCTACACATACGCTCACAAGGATGCATGGAGATGCTCACATACCATTTTTCACTCCTCTCAGACACCGCACACTGATGATAATCACCAGATGAAAGAAAAAATACCTCCAACTTGTAATAAAAACTATAATGTCTCCACTTCTTCCATCTTGATTCACTGTATATAATATTTATTAAATTTATATCATCTTTCCCTTAAGTGTGGTAACTGTATCTGGATCCAATTAGTCTTTGTCCTTCCCTGCTTTTAGGACCTGTCATGCTGCCAAATTACCCAAGGAGGTACAACTTCAGTTTTGGGTTAGAAAATATGATTTCAAAGAAAAGTCACTACCGCCATGTGTGACTGACATATTAGGAATATAAAAGCCTCCAGAACAACATAGTAACTGTATACTTTGTGCAGGAGTATACTGTTAACATAATGGAGAACTAAAGATAAGATGTTTTACACTGTAACTTATCTAAGCAAAAGACATGGACTACAGTAAAGTGTTGATAGGGAAACAAAATCGATTTTATAAACTATTTTGATTGCCCTACAGCATACACAAACAATGGCACAAAAAAAGCCTCCTTAAGGCAAAAGCCACACTCCAGAGACATCCCACCTCAAGTAATATTTTGTATCAGGACACTCACAGCCTCCTACCTATTTTTGTGCAACTATTGACTCTGCCGACAGATTTCACAGAACAGCTGAATTTTGTCTTAATTTTCTCTCAACTACTTAAAAGCCCTACTAATAGTACTGCTAGTTACTTCCAATACCACTTTCTCATGGTAGACAAGACCATTCTGAATACATCACTTCTTTTAGAGCCCAAACAACTCTTCTAGAGGGAAAGAGAACTGTTACACTATTAGCAACTGTAAAGTAAAAGCACAAATGCCGCTATTTAAGTAAAACAGAACAAGTATAAAACTAATCTGACACAACACACCCACCAGAAAAACTTATGCGCTATATTCTTTAGCTGCCTTCCAAAAAAGCAAAATAAAAATTACCATAATCCAAATTACACCATGTACAACGTAACAGAAGTGCCTGGGACCTGTTGTTGCCATCTGTGTTTGCAATGGAAATTCAACATCCTTACGCACTTTACTATTGAACAAGTTAAATCTGGTCACCACCATTAGCTAGTAGCAAAGATTCTTCACTCCATAGGGCCCACAGAGTCCAGTACAACAGTTTCAGCACTCCATTCTGGTTGACCTTGTTCACTTATCACAACCTCATCCTTTCTTTTCACTTTATAGAGAGCATGAGGATAACATGTTTCTAAAAGCTGTTATTTAAGTGTAAGTTGAACCTCTGATCACCCCGGGGCAAAACTAAGCGTTAACAGATTTACATGAAGGGATTTTTGTTTTAATGCAAGTACTATTACCATTTTGCTTTCTTCAAAATACAGCCTTCAATTACCAAAATGAACAGTTAATACTTTACTCCATGCTCCTAACTGTTAGCAGCAAAGCCCTTGTAAAATCTTAAATCCTAGGCAGTTTTGCCTGCACCATGGTTCATCAGCTCTAACTGAAGGTAAAATCCTCAGCAACACGTCTGTGAAAATAGTAGGACAAGCATTCTATCACAGTCAAGAAACAGCCATTTTGATCACCGGTTAGAGCAGCAAATCTTCAGAAGTTTAAGGAGTAAAACACATAACCTAATTTTTGGATGAGATTTTGGTATTATTTTTGCCCTGCAAATCTCTAAACTCCACAACAGTTTTATTACTGTACTAAGAGCTCAAAATAAGTAAACACTGCTGAATCCTTTGAAATAAAGAGGGTAAGCAAGAGACACACTGAAATTATCAGCTGATGTTTCAAGGCAAATTCAACACAGCAGCTATCTGCTTACAGACTGCAGAACTAAGACCCCAATTTTTATTACTTTGTAGTTTAATAAAGACTTTTTAATCAGTGTTTTACAAAATTATCAAGCACTTACAAGCCATCTAAAACTTGTATGTAAGATTTCATACATAGAGGGCAGAAAAATATTCTGGCCTATAAAATTTAACAAGGCTTCAACCATAGCAAATCCTGTCACAGAGTAATTAACTCCCTGCCCTTAATGCTGGTAGCAAGAGGAGCACCATACAGGCAGGTGGAGCACTTGCTCAAACAACAAGATATAAATCACTTTTGTTGCATTGCCTGCTACAGGCTGCATACCTCCAGAACTGGGGGAAAGCCCCTTTGAAGTAAATGAAAACAAAGAGGCCAATTTAAAAGTATATTCTAGATGACTATAGAAGAATCACCTCCAGGTTTCTTCCTAGGTTCAATTAGTTACCCAACATAGATGCCATAATATACTTGAGTATTCCCAAAGTAAGCACAACCTTGGGTTTGTTAGAAACTGGTATTTTCTAAGTGTTACTCAAGTCAAAAATAACATTCTTGAATCAACGATAAAGTTCTCCTACAGATTGTCTAAAGACAGCTGTATCTTATATGCTGGAAAATTAAACATGACTAAGCACATACTATACAGCACTCAGTTGTGTTGACACAAATAGAAATAGCAGACTGCCACCCCCCACATACCCCCCCCCCCACCCCAACATATTACCACACAGCACCAAAGGTTTACAAATTGAGATCAGCCATTTCATGTGTAGTGTTTTCACCTGCAGAACTTACAGCACTTTGCAGGAATAAAGAAATTCAAAGAGGAGTAGAATTTTCAAAATACATATGTATCCTTTCACTGATCAGACATTTCAAAAGCAGTTACATATCCTGGTTATTCTCTCCAGGTCATATTAATTATGAGGAAAAAAAAAAAAGAAAAACAAAAAACAAAAACACATAACAAATCCAAAACAACAAACACAAACAAACCACAAACCAAAAACCAAATGCAAACCACCAACCACACAAACTCACACACCCCTACTTTGTTAAATCCTCTGTGTCATCCAAACTTTTAGGTACCCATTCTTCTTGTACGCACACATTTTTGAAACATCTAGTCATACATTATGAGTCACAAGTCAGGAGTCAGGAAACACAAAATCTAATTTTCCATTTTTTTAAGAGTTACCTGCAGCAGCATCTTGTTTGGACTTTATCTAATCATATTTATCATCTTTATTAGCTCCGACTTCATTGCAGTCAGGATTACCTACAGAGGATAAAGCATCCCTCCTCACCTGCAATGATCTTTCATTAGTTTTCCAGGTGCTGACTTTATGAATACCCACCCATAATTTCAACCAGGTACAAAAATGGGTGGGGAAGGAGGTGAAGACAGTGCACATGTGATTGAACTCCTGTGTGCTCCATTTATCTCTGCAAATCAGTATTGCCTTAACTAACACACACATGTAAAGACATTTAATACTGTTATCTGTTTAAAATTATATGAAGCTTATATAAAGGAGAACAACTCTGAAGAGAAGACAGTTAATACTTGGTTCAGGTAAAGGTCAGTCTAAACCAAGTATTTTTATTGCACCAAGTTTTATTCAAACACTTAGACATCAACATTCAAGAAGAGCAGGTTTCCAGAGCCCTCCAAAACCAAAATGTCCCCTTTTTTCCCTCAAATTATGTTCTCTAAAAAGTACAATGCTCAGTTAAACCTCAACTCCCAGACACGTACAACAGTTCCAATGCTACAGAGAAACTTCATAGGTTAGAAACATGAGAAAATCTGCTTCAAATGACCATTTATATTCACATACAGTGGTTTCACACTTTCAGACTCCAGAAACTACTGAAAGCTGCATGCAACATTCTAAACTACTTGAACAGTAAATCTTACCTATATCAAGTCTTGAAAAAAGAGAAAGTGAAATACTAGTCTAAATAAGAAGTGCTAAGCCTTGACCAAATTAATAGAACAGAACATAAACTTCTGTCCAGTACCCTCTGATGTTGTGTTAAACATCTGTTTTCCCTACTTCACTTCCTGTTCTCTCTTTTTCTCCCTCCCCCACCAGACAGGAAATTGTCTTGACAACAAATGAATCAGCTAGAAGTAGAGCTAAGCAGCCATCAGCTGATCCTTCATTGTTTACAGTCACACACACTTCAAAAAGCCTTGCTACTGCTTTCTTTAGAAGTAACCCTAGTTGTTCTAACATTGTTAAAATAAACGTTTAAACACAACAGAGCAAGCCGTTTTAAGAGGTAACCCTAACCATTCTATGTAATGACTTTCATCTGGAGATAGAAAAATCAAACCAAGACACACTTTGCTCAAACTAACTGAAATCGTAACTCCACATGTTGTAATTTTCAAGTCACGGGACCTACTAACCTTTTAAATCTAGGGTCAACTTAAAAAAAGACAGCCAAAGATAAAAACTCTAAACATAATCCCAAACAGCATTACAAATGCATTTGCTCCTTAGAAGCCACCTGGAAAAGCAACAGTATTGTTCAGCCTCTATCTTCCTGTAATGTGCTATTAGCATTACTGCATTTCATTTCTAAACTTCTCTTCCCTCAAGAAAGCCTAACTCCCATAAACACACTGATGGGGAAAAGAATTTCAAGTTTGAAATTAGTATTCAAGGTAAGCAGTTTCTGCAGAAACTCACCTATTTTAGGACTGTTACAGGCTATTTTATCAGTTAAGTATGTTTAACAAAGTTTTAGCATTCAGTACACCAAATATTAGCCTCAATACTTTTGGGCTTCCTATCTCACATTCTAAAAAAGAATTAAAAAAGTGAGATTAGTATTACGTTTGAGATAGCATGCAAGCTGCTTAAAGTCAACAAAAAAAGAAAACAAGAGCTATAGACAACCAACTCCATAGTGAAAGATTACACCACTACAATTAGTCCAACTATACAGCTCTGAAAGAGTTCAAGTGTGCCTCTTACCACAATTGCATGCGGAGAATGCACTAAGGCCTTAAGTTCATTCAGGTCGTTCTCAGCCTGTAGAAATCGGCATAAGAAAAAAAAAAGTATGTAAGGAGAGTGGATTTTGAATTCTCTCAAGATACTATAAATTTAAACAGTGGTTAATACAGTCCTATAAGCCCTACGTTACCTTATCCCATTCTCCTTCCATGACATGATTGCGGAATTTGGTAGCAGAAGGATGTTCTAAACGACATCCTGACTCTTGCATGAGGAGATCAACAGTCTGGCTGCAGGAGAGATACAGTGTAAAAAAACCTGACCAGTTTTACCCTCACAAATATACCGCCTGCTATGATAACAGTTAACCATATTTAAAAGCAGCTTTAATAAAGTAAGAATACTACGACCAGATTCAGATGCTTGTCCAAAAAGTTGCCTGAGACATGTAAACAGCTACCTATATCTAAAGCAAGTTGTCAATGAGCTTGAAAGCTTCACTGAAGTACCATAAAGTATGTGACTTACCAGCCACCCAAAACAGCCATCCCTGCACAGAAGATAAACTTCATGAAGGAAGATAAAGACTAGAAAGCTGTTAGCTACACTCTACTACCCCCTGCCTCCCTCCCTCCCCCCATGAAAGAACATGGAATGCTACTACATCTGCAACAGGCCTAACTTTTCCTCCTTCACCACATATTAAAAGACTGGCTCCTTAAAATAAAATAAACAAAGTCATGAACCTATAGCCCTCCCCCTTTACACTAAAAATAGCTTATTTACTGTAGTGCCGTCTATGAACAGTCACGAGTTGTCTGCTGCTGTAAACTTGCCTTTCGTGTCAGAGGCAATTTATTTTATGTGCTAAGTTCTTTATTATTGACCCATTCCACAGTGTTTTGGAGACTTCTTTTGCGGTAACTATGTGAAGACTTGAGAGGACTTCTCTAACCTCCTTCCAAAATTATGACGTGTTGGCTTTAGCTTTACTCACAAAGTGAGTGTTGTGATTAAATTCTTATACTTCTCCTACTCCACTGGGAAATTATTTTTCCTATTCTGATTTTAAGGAAGAGCCAACACCAGTCTTTTCTAATCTACAGATAAGATTATTATCAAAAACATGTGTCCAGAGCAAACCTTCAGAGGCCTTCGCCATTTACGAAGGGGCGAAGGTTTTCAGAGCAAAACCAAACATCTTACTTAAGTGGCAGTTTGGTTGGTGCTCTCTTCCTCGGAGCTGTCAAGCCGAATCTTTGAGCTTATCTGTAAATAGCCGTCCCTCCACCCCAAGCTCAGACTCCATTATGTTTACCAGATAACTTCTCCCCTACTAACACATTTGTATTGATCAACCCCTATCGGTGTGCAACTCGACTTCCATATTGCCATCCCTGGCAGAGGAAGCTCCCGGCCTGTCCTTCGTGGACCCCGAGTTAACCAGCACAGGCTTGGAAAACATATCTTTGGCTCTATGTTGGGTTTTTTTTTTTTGCGTGCGGGCCTGCCCCACCGCTCCGCCTCGCACCCAGGCGCTGCTCTCCCCTCCTTGGGGACTACCAGCCTGCGACAGGGCAGGTTTTGCCTCTAATCCCCAAGCGGAGGTCCTTCCCTCGCCCCAGCTCCCCGCTTCGGACAGACCATCCTCCGGGGGGATTATCGGCCTCCTGCGGCCCCCTCCCCGCGGACGGAGGAGGACGGCGGGGCTTCTGTACGGGGCCTCCCCCGACCCCACGGAGCCCTTCTGTCAGGACACCAGGCAGGGGCGGAGAGGGAAGGCGCCCCCTCTCCCTTCCCCAGGCCGCCCTCCCCCTCGCCCACCGCGGCCTCGTCGCGTCCGAGGCCGCGGGCACTTACTTGAGGCCCAGGCTGTGGAGGTGCTGCCCGATCAGCCGGATCACGTCCTCGTCAGACTGCGAGAGTCGCTTCTTCTTCTTCAGGGCGCTGCCGCCGCCGCTCCCCAGCTCCGCGGAGGCCGGGCCGGGGACCCCGGCGGCGGGCACCCCGTTGTTGACGCTGAGGCCGCCGGGGCTGCCGCCGCCGCTGTTAGCTGAGGGCAGCAGCCCGTTGGCGTGAGCCAGCTGGTCGCTGGCGGCCGTGCCTGCAGAGGCCTCGCCGTTCTGGGCACTCAGGCAGCCCAGCTCCGAGCCCACCGGCCCCTGCGACGGCTGCTGCTGCTGTTGTTGGCCCCCTCCTGCCCCGTTGGCCTGCATGGCGCTGCTGACGCCGCTGCCGCTGCTACTGCCTCTGAGCGGGGCGGCGGCGGGGGCGAGCCCGGCGGGGAGCGAGAGGGACTGGGACGAGGTGAGGCCTGCTCTGCCCGCGGAAGCCCCGGGCTCTCCTGCTCCCTCCACCGCCGCCGCCGGGGAGGCCCGGGCTTTCTTCCGCGGGGGCGGGGAGGCTCCGCCGGTGTCCGAGTCGGAGGAGGAGGAAGCGGAGGCCAGAGTTTCCTCACCGAGAGCGGCCGTGGTGGGAAGCCGGGAGGGCGAGGAGGGGGAGGCGGGGGGGAGGGGGAAGGGGGGTAAGGGGAGGCGGAGCGGAGCCCTATGCCCCCCGGAGGTCCCGGAGGCAGCGCCGCCGCCCGCTCGGGGCTCCCTCTGGCGATGGCGGAGGCCGCCGCTGCCCTGAGCCCCCGGCCGGCAGCCCCAGGCGCCCGGCCCGCTCCGTTTGCTGCCCGCCGGGTTTGTCTCCTCTCAGCCCAGCTGCAGCCTAATGGAGTCCGGGCCGGGACGTCACAGGAAATTCCTATACTGCCCCCTACACACACTTCCGCCGCCCGGGGCGGGGGGTGGGGTATGGGCCCTATAGGTGCCGGGGGGCGCGGCGGGACAGGCCTCAAGGCCGCCGCAGGGGCCTCCCGGCTCGCCTCTGTCGCGCCCGGCCGGCCGGCCTGCGGGGTAGGGGTCCATCGGTTCCCATGGGGGCCGCAGGCGTCCTGCCTGAGGGGGTCCGTCAGTCCTGGGACATGAGGTCGGTGGCGGAGATGTGCGAAGGCGTGTGGTGGGAGCACATGGTGTGTGGTGAGCGCCCACCGCCCGGAGGTGGCTCGGTGGGACAGGTCGGTGACCGGGTGGAGCAGGGTTACGGTAATTTCCTGAGGCCATCTGGGGTTTGTTCTTCTACAAAAAGGAGAAACGTGCAATGAGGTTGCATCCTGTCGTTGCTCAGGTTGGTTATTGGAAGGGTTCAGACGTGCTGCTGTTGTCTTCTGTAGCCTCTGTGTGCATTGGCATGGCAGCAGGAGGTGAAGGCTTATTTCGTGCTTCCAGGAATGTCGAGAGTTGCGGTATGCTTATCAGGACGCAATGTCAGAAAACATTGGGTGTTTTGGGTGTCCCGGTCTCTGCCCCAAGGTATCTCCCTCCTGTTCTTTTCTGTGTGATGGAGGGCAAATGCAAACAGCCAGGTCTGTGGTCTAAAGTCACAAGTGAGTGAAATCTTGGCCTTTAAAAATAGGGTTATTGTGTGTTACTTGGTTTAGAGCCTAGAATTTTCATGTTTGGTGTTCTCAAGCTTTTCTCCAGAACCAAAAGGGAAATAACAAAACTTTATTTTGTCTTAATGAAAGCTGAGGTTAACATCTAATCATCCTCTGCTTGACAAGCTGAGGTGTTAGGAACACTGAATGTTGACCAGCTTATGTTGAACTGTTCAGTTTGAACAGACAATAGTGCTTTCATTCGAGTGGAACTTGGAGGAAGTTCTACTGGGAAATCACAGGCTCAAGAGCAGTGGAGGAATCTGAAGATACAAAAAATTGTGAAAGGAATGAAACCAGAGAAAGATGTGACTACATCGAGGCCTACCAGTGGACGTAGGTACTGTACTTTGGCCCTGTGAAGAGGCTGCTGAAGGTATTTGACTGTTAACAGCTGAAGCGCTCTTACACTAGAGGAAGTGTTGGAAAGAGCTTTGTCGCTGAGCGCTACCTAGCTGTGACTGTAGGGTTAAATTCAACACTGGTCTTCCAAAGAGAGGAGTATGGTGATTTCATGTTCCTTAGTTCACCAAACACTGCTGGGGAATACAGTGTGTTTCAGCTTTCACTGCTGCCGTATCTTCTGTTGCCTCCATCACTCTGTCTTTTCAGCATTCTTAAGTAGTTCTTCCTCAGTCCTCCCTCTCCCCAGGCGGCCATTACTGAATTTATGATTCAAAACTTTGGGTAAAGATGAGAGGTACAGTACAGAGTGCCATAGACCCTGTGAAGGCACCTGAGAGTGAACTCTCAAGAGCAAGACCAGGTTTTGGGAACGTAAAGTTGCCCATCATTCTTTCCTGCCCTGTGGCCCCATGTTGCTTCCTGCCATACATTTGTGCCACTGCCATGCTGCTCTCCACCACCCTGAGAGCCTGGCATTCCCTCATCAGATGCTGCTTTTGTTACCTATATGTAGCCTGCAGCTCCCGTACACCTGGTCCTGTCTTAATGACCCTATGGAGAGTATATCTGTGATGGAAGTGCAAAATCCCTTCCCTATAGCTGGACAACATCGTATGGGCAAGTGGCTTTATATACCATTCTGTGATAGAAATGGGTCTCACAGGGATGTTGTTTCCCCCCTTTAGTTCAACTAAATATTCTCAGGAAGTAGGAGTAGAGTTTGGAGCTGGAAAGAACCTGAAAGATGCCTTTTAAGAGATACATATTGCTGCATTAACTGTAGTGCAAATTCCTCTCCCCCCCTCCTATCGCTTTCTTTGGGAGAGGAGATACTCCAGCAGAAGCACAAAAGGCTGGAGGAAGGAGCTTGGTATTGCTGGGATGGTACAAGCCCCAGCTTCTGTGCTGCTCCTTTCCTCCTTTGTCACCTATGGCTTTTCCTAGTCACCAGGAGGGGGTCTTGAGTCAGGTCTGCGGCTAGCAGACCTTCCTCCCTGTGCTGCAGCAAGGAAGAAGAGAATCTGGAAAGGGGCAGTGGCATCATGCTTTGGTGGTCTTTCATCAGCTGCACCCTGATTTGGATCCTAATTCTATTCCGCACCCTTATGAGAGAGAGGAGATTTGATGACAGTCGAAATAAGCTTGCAGCTTTTTGAGCAATGAGGTGAAACAACTTGTAAACACAAAGCAAATCTCACTAGTGACAGAGGACTTAAACAGAACTACACATTCATCATGTTTGAAGTTTCTCAAAAGTAGGGAATAAATGCAAGGGTTCTGCAATAAAAATCAACAAACTAATAAATGCCCCTAAGAGGAGTTTTAAAGACAAACCTAGGCAACTTTAAACACAGTTGTCATAGTATCAGCCATGTTACTGAAGTACATAAGCATGCAGAATGTGTACAATTCTGCCTAGACTGTAATTCAAACAACTTCCTGTTGCATAGGCCCATATCTTTAATAGAGAAATGTTGCAGAAAAACTTATTATTTCTGGTGGAAGCTTAAAAGAAAGAAGAGACCAATCACTTCATATCAAAAACAACCAAGTGTGGAATATGTTGAACAAGTGGTATCTTTATATGTGAAAATCTGTCTCGGGACAGTGTAGACTAAATAGAAATGCTTGAAAAGCAAGAAATGCTTCCCTTCTCTAGGTCTGGAAAGTTAAACAAGAAAGCCACCCTTGAATTTATCATTTGTGTGCTGACTAGTACTAACCAAATTTGGCTGGTTTGCTTGGTTTGTATTTTGTTTTGGAGGAGGATGGGACAGAAAGTCCAGATCTGCATAATAGGAAGGAACTCTTTCATTAAGGGGCTGGGTTTTTTGATGATAGCCATGTGAGGCTGCTGTGGCAGAGCTGAAATACTCCAAAATATTAGGGATGGATTAGCAGTCAAAGCTGCATGATGAACGTAGTGAATCATTTGATTCTCTCCTATCAGGCGTATATATGTATATTTTTACTTTCCAAATCCTTTCCAAATTTGTGGTTATTGGAAACAAACCAACTAATAACAAAGAACAAAGGAAGAAAGAATAATTTAGAACAATGGCATTTTCCGCAGAACCGACTAAATTAAGTGCTTGAACAGGCATCTGCACATGCTTGCAACTTTCAAAAGGTGGAATATGGATGAAAACCAGCAGCCCTCCTTAAACAGCATTTCTAGAAAACATTCAGCAGATAGAGGATTTGTGAGCAAATTACACTAGGCTGCAATTCCATCACCTTATGCAGAGGATTTCAGTAAGGGGGTAGAATATGAAAAAGCAAAAGCTTGACTGGAGTTGCAGCTGAAAGAGAATGTGAAGAGTTACAAAAAGGGGTTCTCCAGGTATATTGACAGCAAAAGGAAGGCAAGGGAAAATGTGGGCCTGTTGCAGAATTGGGTGATTGTCCACGTGAATAAGGAAAAGGCCAGGATATTCAAGGCCCCCTTCACCTTGGTCTTTACTGAGAAAAAGACTTGCACATCTCCCAAGCTTCTGTGTGTGGCTGATAGACTTTTTGGGGAAGGGGGACTACCCACAGTAGATGAGGATGAATTTGAAGCCCACTGGATCAAACTGGTCATATACGAGTCCTCGACCACATGGCATGCATTTGAGTGTTGAGGGAGCTGGTCAGTGTTACTGTGTGTTCACTCCCTGTGACATTTGAAAGGTATTTAGAAAACTGCCCATGGTTGAAAAACCACAAATGTTAGGCCTTTAAGTTCAGTATATCTGATCCAATGTCACTGACTTTGGGTTTAGTGAACAAGGGGAAATCACAGTATGCCATTTAAGCTTGACTTTTTTAGGGCTTTTGATAGGGTCTTCCTCAGTAACCTTATAACCGGGGAGATGTGTATGGGGTGGGCAGACTATGTGTGTGAAAAAACAGCTGTACCACCAGGCTTGAAGAGTAGTGCCTCATTGGTTTGAAAGTCTGACTGATGCCCAGTTAGGAGGGCTCAGGGAGTGATACTGAAGCAAGTCCTGTTCATTATGTTCATCAGTGACTCAGATGGGACACAATGCACACTCAACAAGTTTTCAGCTGATCTCCAGACCAGATTGGGGAGATCAGTTGTCATACTGGAGTCCACAGCTGCCATTCAGAATAGCCTGGCAAGCTGCAGGAATAGGCCAGCAAGAGCTTTGTGATGGTCAACAGAGACAAGTGCAAAGTCCTGAACATGGGACGGGCTATCCTCATGCAGTGCTGCAGGCTGACTGCCAACTGGCTTGGGAGTAGCCCAGCAGAAAAGGGCCTGGCTATCCTAGTGGTCAAAGGAAATTCAGCATGGGAGTTCAACACCTACAGAGCTATATTATCAATATACCCAGCAGGCATGTGCTGTGAAGGTATTTGAGGCTGGAGCACATATGTACAAGGAGAAGCTGAGGAAGCGGGTTTGGCTACACCAGGATCTAATTACAGTGCTCACCTTCTTAGGGGGAATTACAGAGAAGATTGCACACGGCTTCTCTCTGAGATGTGCAGCAACAGAACAAGAGACAAAAGTGAGAAGTTGCACCCAGAGAAGTTCCAGTTGTGGGTAAGAAAAGTTCAAAGTGAGAGTGGCTAAGTACTGGAACACATTTCCAGAGTGGCTGTGGACTTTCTATGCATGGAGATACAACTAGACTGGACAAGGCTTTGAGCAATCTAGTTCAGTTTTGAAGCTAGCCCTGTTTGGAGCAGGAGGTTGACCTGCAAAGGATCCTGACCAACTTTAACTTTGCTGTGATGATAAGTATGCTTCTGAGAAGAATCCCTGTGGTATGGGGGAAACAATATTGATGACTCAGTAATTGTCATGTCTTGGGGGTTACTGATACAATATCCCAAAGCTCCAGTAGGAAGCCTTGTAGATAAGCTCATGTGGCAAGGGTAAGTGCATTAGTGCTATTGTAACCTAGTTAAATATTAGGTAATCACATTGTATCTACTGTCGGCCAAATTGGTGTATGTACACTGATGCTGACCTCTGCACTCTCCTGGGCAGTCACAGCATGGTGTGGTAACAAAAATAAATGTCAGAAAGTGCTGAGGATCCCATGCGGTACAGAATGTCCTGTTCCATACTGGGTGTTCCATATTATTATGTGGTCAATACAATTTCTCACAGAAGGGAATATGTATCTGGCATGGCTTTCCCTATATTTATTGGCATCGGTATCTTTCTGCATGTGCAGGATGGGAGAAGTCAGACTTCTCTGCATGGTCAGATAAAACATACATGTGCAAGAGATCTGATGCCAGACTGGTGCTTACTGTGTAACTTCTCTGAGCATGTGCAGCAAGACAATATTACATAAACTGTGAATCTGATACGTCAGACTTGCTTTGCATGCATGATTTATCTGTCTGGGACTATCCTAGGTATCAGCCTGCAAAGTCTGGCTGTGTATACTGTGGTATATCACTCATTTTCAGATACATTAGGAAGTTCTGTATAGCCAGGATTTGGAAAGATGGTAGGCCATCAACGTCAGTGCTTCAACGAGATGTTCCCACACTTACAACAGGCAGAATTACAGCATACTTGGACTATTGGTTTGTGTTGTTTTTGTTTTTCCACATCTTGATAGGCATAAATGTTCACTCTGACGGTTCCTAAATCCCCTTCTGGCCATTCTGTGCAGCAGGAGCTGGCAGATATTTCACAGAAAAGCCTTGCACTGATTTTGTCCCATGGGGCTTTCCAAGCCTGTTGTTTAAGAGTGTCTCCTGTAGCCTGTGTTCCTTAATATTTGTGTGTTGGTTTCATGTCCAGGTCTCAGATGGGTTATCGGTGTTTCTGTATGAGATTAGATTTATCCTTCTATTGTTGCAGTTATTTTACTTTTCCTACTGGAGGGCCACTCCCCTGCTTTTTACTTCTTGCTGGCTCTCAAGGCAATTGTTATTTCAGGCTTTTTGATTGTGTCTGCCAACTCCCACGTAGCTCCTAGAGCCTAGCCCTGAGTGGGGTAACACACTTCTTTCTATTGCCTGTCCATTGAATCAGGACCTGCCTCTCCCCAGAGGACATGTACACAGGTTCTTTCTCTCTGCTTTTTGTGTTTTCTCTAGAGGGTTATATTGCAGTGAGCTCTTACACCTGGAACTAGACTTTCAAGACCGGGCATGTAGACTGTAGTATCTCATATCCACTCTGGAATGGGCAGAGAGGGGAAATTATTGCGTAATCACCAGCAGATTATATCTTAACATTAAGCTTGTGAATAGCTCCTTGGAGCCCTGGGATTACTTAGTTGTTTTTTTTTTCCTTCTTAATCAGTCATATGTGGTTTTTCTGAGCTCATGTTTAAAAGCAAGTGAAATGCCAGATCCTCCTTGCTTGCTTTGGACAAGAGAGTAAAGGTTAGTGTCACAAGAATGTCATTGCATTGCTGTTTAAGTGCCCTCACTAGTTTTTGTGGCAACTGTATCTTTGCATATAGCTTAAAATACAGCTTTCTGTAGAAGCTTCTCCCTCCTTGCCGGCACATAGTATTTCCATCAGAAATAGACAAAATTAGAGAAAAGAGTCCTTCATGTGGTTCCATACATTTACCTAGTTAAAAGTCTTCACCACTTCATCTATTTTGTAACTGTTTTCCAGTACATCAGCTTTGGCACTTACTCTCATACTTAAGACCTCATTAAGTTTCAAGTAACTGCTGTAATAAAGAACACAAGACACCACCAATAACCTAGCACAAAAGTGCTTCTGCTGCATACTTGAAAACGGTGTTGTTCCAGAACTACACTGCCCTGAGATGCAGAAGGGGAAAGCAGAGTCATGGCCCAACAGCATTGCACTCAAACTCTCAGGAGGCCATTCATGCAAGACAGAAGTTCCTTCTGAGCTAACAGTAAGAAGTAAGATGTTAAATCCATGCGATTCCATGACCTTTAAACATTATGATTTGCAGAAGAGTTTATTCAGATCCTTTTCTAAAGTCTCCTACAGCCTTATACTTGAATATTTTTTGTCTTTGACTGATATATTTGGGTCTTTGGTTCTAAACCTACATGATCTTTTAAGTAGAAAACATAGTGTTCTCCTGTTTTCTAAAATGCTTGTTTTTTTGGAAGAGGGTACAATCTGTGGGATATAGGTGGACACTGACCGTTGTTTGTGGCAACTAATACACTTTATTTGAATCTTTGCCTTGCAAATAATATAGGAATTTCAAATACATGCAGATTAAACCTTTATGCTATTGTGGCTTCTCTCTTAAGGAAGACTGCCAAAAAGGTTTCTGAAGCATGGCGTGGTAGGTAGGTTTTACTGACATTCATTTGGCTGCATTACTCATTACCAGTTTGACTAATGGGAAGGGCACCCTGTATGTTGTCATTACTATTTTTATCCATCAGTACAAGATGATACATCTGTAGAATTTTTAAATTAATTCCTAGTTTTCTATAAATACGAATACCTTCTTTGTAAGCAACTCCTGTTTAATGACACTTCTTCAGAATGCCGCATTTGAGAGATGAGTGTCTCCTGCTGCAAACACTCAGAGCTGGGAGGCATGGTTGGAAGTAGTTCCAGCTGGAAGGGGGAAAGGGAAGTTTTTGGGGTATAGGTCTTGTGACTCCTGGGCCTAGCTAGAATCTCATATATACGGTTCATTAGATAGTAAAGGGTAGTCATTGCTGCTCAGTTAGTTTGGTTGCTTTAAAAATACACACATTCAGGTATTCAACTTGTGCTGATTTATATTTTGCCAGTGGACACATGTCTGTCTTCTCATTTCTGAAGATGTATTCAACACGGGTTGTCAAGTTCAGTTGTCTTTTGCCGTTTCGGTTTGTACACATCAGGCTGCAAATTCTTCTTTCATGTTTGTTTGAGAGGTTTCCATAGGCAGGAATACTCAGTACTCTTGTATTGTTCTGAGTGACACTGACATGCAAATAAGTAACACTGAAACTTTGAAGAGTGTTAATTAGAAATTATTATAACCTGACTTGGCACTATGGTATCTTGCCAAACTGGCTTTTTATTCTTGCGCGTGTCTGATTTGTGTTTGTGGTGGGAAGCTAATGATTTCATGGAATTGTTTGGCTTAATCCTGCTTTCTTTACAATGCAGAAGTTTTATGTGACGAAGAGTAAGTCACATATCAGAATGAAGGTCACTGGGTATGACCCGTGGTGATTATCCCAAATAATATTTAGTATAGATTTCTATTCTAATAAGTACAGGTAGATAATACATTTGGCCTGTTATTTGTTTCCTTAAATGAGATTTACATCAGTTTAAGACTGGCTACACATGTGATTCCCCTGGTGGTTCTTTTGTAATTCTTCTTGGTGTGAAATCACAGCAGGGTCCTTTGAAACAAGTTAACATTTATGGAGTGACATCATTAATCAACAATAACATAAGACCAAATTTGTTGTAGCTTCTGATCATATTGCCATCCCTGTAGCTCTGCTGAAGAAGAGCAATTTAGGCCACTGTGAACAAGAAGGATTGCTGTGTCTAGCTGGACCAGAATCTCACTTAAAGAGGTCTCTTGAGTTAGAAGAGAAGTAGATCTTATCTTTACATCTGTATGTTCTACACAGACATCAAAAGGCTATTTCTTAAAGTCTTTGAAGTGAGATGGGTCTAACACTTAGCCTACTCCTCCTTCCAGCACCCACAGGGACACTGGGCTTTGGGCTGGGGTTATGGATGCGGCAGGTCTCCTGCCTTAGCCAGCCTGCCCAGCTGCTTGCCATGCTCATTAGGTGGGGTGGAGTGCCCTGATGACACACCTTTGCAGCATCTTGTTTTGGAGTTAGTTGGTAGGAGTGCTGCGCTCAGCTGTGCAGTCATATCCTACATTTAACTACAGGTTTATATGAGTAATATATCAGGTAGCTAAACCAAAGTTATTCAGAATATTTAGCACAGATGATGCAAATACCAAACAGTGTGGGACCCTGCTGCATGGCCGGTGCTGCGTTCAGTAATTGTCGGTGTGGTTTGACATGTGGGGTTGTGAGCAGCACAGCAGCGTTCTCAATATGACACATCATTCTGTCTCTTTTGCCTCTCCTGTTTTAAGTAATTTTTTGTAATATCTCAGGAAGAATTCCTGGAGGTTATTTTTTCTGCTTCTCTAGGAAAGTATGTGGTAGTAGCCACAGCTCGACATTACATTGCATTACTTATGCAATATTTTAAACATCCATGAACCAGTAATCGCTATAGGCCCAGGCAAAGTGAACCCTGTTTTTGTAAATATTTAGTACAGGCATAAAATGGATGTCTGGTTATGCCCCAGTAAGCTTCCAGTTTAGAAAAAGTAGACAATTGGAAGGTAGGATAAACGGAACAGTATGAATAGAGGGGATTCCACTGTAGTTTTTTTCATGATGTTGGTCTGAGTCTTTTGAGCTATTGAAAAGGAAGTTATTATGGAGAAGCAGTGGGAAGGGGAAAGGGAAGACAAATAGCGGGCAGTAGTGTGAAGGGAAAGAGTAGAAAGAATAAATTTGAATCAGAGAAGCTTTTGGTAACTGGCTTCATAGAAATCATACAATAGCAAGGGGAGAAAAAGCCCATGGTCAAATCACATCAGGAGTCAGTTCAGAATTTCCAAATAGGTTGCTGATGCTTGCTGGCAGCTTTTAACTTCAGCTGGAAGAAAAGAGCCTCTTTTCTCCACAAACCAGAATTAATCTGTAACACTTTTCTCCTCCAACTCAAGTGACTTGTGTTAACGGAGCAGCTTTCAGACAAGGACCCTGGATCAAGTCCTGTTTGGGTACAGTGGAAGATTTCCAGCTGTATTTTAAAGCACCATTCACCTCTTGTGTCTGAACTGTTAATTTGCAGTGGGGTCACTCCCAACTTACACTACTGCTAGGACATTAATGGTCTAAGTAACTGCACCTGCTATGTTAATGAAAGTGTGCATAATAGCTCTAGTAATTTAGAAAATTAGGTATTGTGTTGGGGTGGGGGGGAGGAGGAAAGGGTATGAGGGGTGAGAACTTGGTCAAAAGAAATATAGATTTCAGATCATTTGCTGTATTATTACCACAGTGTTATCAGTGCTGTCAGTATAATGCCTTCACTATTTTACTGGCTGTATTCAGCTTTGCAGTTGAATGTGTTGAAGGGTGAGAGGGCTTTTTGAGTAAGGAGAGAGGGAATTGGAATAATGTTAATTACAAAAATAAATGATCCTCCCTATTCTTTTGATGGCAGTGTTTTAAGATTGTGAGAGCAATCCCTTATAGAAGATAGGCCATTAGACATCTCTGAATCAAAATCATAGGAAAACAGGACTGGGAGGGGCTTTGAGCAATCCATTCCTTGCTCCAGTCTGCAAACACATATACCAGTATGAGTCCTGATAAATATTTGTCTAACCTGTTTTTGAAATCCTTCACAGCCTCCTCATGCAATCGATTCAAGTCCTTAACTCTGCCTACTGTTAAAAAAACCATTTCTAATGCCTAATCTAAACCTTCCACCTGCAGTTTACACCCATTACTTCTTATCGTGCCATGCTGGGCATGAAGAACAGCTTAATTCTCTTCCTCTCTGCATCCATCTTTTATGTATTAGATAATGCTTACGTTCTTTTGAGTGTGCCTTTTTGGGTACATCTGGACTTGGATGAAAATAGGTTAAAGGTAAAAATAAGGCAGAAAATAAATCCATTTCTGGCTGAGACAGTCATTTTAGCCAATCAGGCAGCAAGTGTCTGAAATGGCAGAGTTGGAAAATGCTGGGCAGGGCAGGGTGATTTGCTTAAGGCGAAATGGGGCCCTAAACATAGTGCATAAGAGAGAGAGACTGGTGCCTGCCATGTGTTACACATCTCTTACAACAGTGCCTGTCTGGCATTTCTGTCTCAGCTTCCCATGTCTCAGCCTGTATCTCTCACCCGTCACCTGATCTGTGGCCAGGAACCATGGGTGCTTTTTGTCAAGCCTTATTTTTAGGGATTAAGTTAGTTCTCTGCTTCCATTTTTAGTTCTCTCTACTTCATAAGTCAGAGATGGGTGAGAAAAAGGGGATGGGAAAGCTTGAAATGTGGCAACAGCTACAAGTTGCCCACCTGGTGGGGACCATTAGAACTATGCCCGCACTCCTTCAGTCAGCCTTCAAATACCAAACTCCAGTATATGCCAGGAAATGCTTTCCTCCTTTCTTTTTCACATCTTACAGGGCCTGGCAAAGATCCCAAAAACTCTGTTGTCCAGAATGCTCCCTAACACGAGTCCCTGACTGATTTCAGCACCTGCTCCAGACCAGTGTCCTGTAGCATGTGTACTACAGAGGCTTCCCAAACATCCTGCAGATACTGTGGTGTCCCCAAGCACTTAGGAGCACCAGCCTGCTTGGCATTACATGCTTTGACTGTCCACTGTGTCCTTTCCCTTATGTCCACAGCTATGCCAGCCCTTCCTGATGGTATTCATGCAGAGGGTGTGAAGTCTAAACTGAAACTTTATGGTTACATGGTTTAAATTATATAGAATATATAGTAGTACCCTGTATAGTTGCAGATAATTTACTTGCTGCAGACTATGCTTTGGATCAATAGAGCAGCTTTCCAGTAATCCAGATGTAAGCTATAACCGTGGATCTGCAAACTTGGATAGGCACTGATTATACTGGGATCACATTTTCTTTTCTGTGATGAAGACCACAAATTTTGCAGTTAAAACACATGACAACTCATGTTCTTCTGCTAGTTCTGTGACTGTGAGAGCTGGGACCTGAAACAGAAAGCTGCAGTGTTACATACCCTGCCAAAATGTTTAGACTCTCTTTGAGTCAATGGGCTTCTTAAAAAATAGAGAGGAAATAACTGATTCTGCTGTTGCATAATTCTTGAAAGAGGGAGCCTATTGAAACTGTTCCTCGAGTTCATGAAGTCTGAAATTGCCTCATTGCACTCCAGCAGTGAAAATACTTCACAAATGTGCAGTGTGGCAGAATTTTACCTGTAGAATAAACTTGAAAAACAAATCTCCATTTTTGCTGCAGTTTCTTAAAGAACACTGTATTAACTCTGATTATTTTTTATCGAGGAAACCATTTCCTCATCTTGGAATGGAGGTGGCTATTAGTGCCATGAAATGAACCTGGAAAAGTCTTCTAAGTGTAGAGCTTACTGTTGATAATTCTGACACCCAGTGGTCATTTAAAGAACCATAAAAACGTAGTGTAGAATGCAGTGAACCTAAGGCTACATGAAATACTGAGGTTTACACAATAAATGTGTGCTTTTAAGGATCATACTCTTTTCCTCGGTAATTTGTACAGATAGTAAAAATAAGCTATTTTAGGAGTTGTGAGAGTTTCGTTCATTCAGTTTATGTTTTACCCTATTTAACAAACATACCTATATATTTGTATTTACTTCTACAAAACTTTTTAATATCTTGTGAAGCTGAGGTTACAACTCCAATAAAACACACTGGATGAATGACAAGAATTTGCTTTATTGCAGCAAAGTATGAAATGGCTTTTAATTTCTGCTGGTGAGAAGCTGGCTCAGAAGTCTGCGAGATAAAGGGATCTTGTTTCCCCTCCTTTGTTTGCCACTGACTCATTGTGTGGCTTGGAGCAAATTGCTTGTGTGCATGGCTGATAAGTACTTCAGTCAGTATGTTCATAAAGGTGCAAAGGTGTAATTAGTATTAGTCTAGATGGCCTTCACCTCCGACCATTTATGCCATAGTCAAGAATGATTAAATTATATGCTGTGCATAATGTGTCATATTTATACTCCAAAGCATCATATTACTTTATGAGCTGTGTTTTATTACAGAGCACTGGATACAGATTCAGTTCCATATACATGGTAGATGGGAAATTAAATTCCACTGTTTATAGATTGCTGACCATAACATATTTACTCTTGGTGGCATGTTTTAAATAAAGGAATACCATCAAAATTCATAATATCTAGTTGTGGTGACCTAAGCAGCACATGTTCATTATATATAGTTCTACCTATTGTTTGGGAATGCCTCATGGAACTACAGAAGCTTTTTTCCTACACCACAATAGGAGCAATGTCAAAAGACATCCACTTACAAACCTGAAGATTAGACAGAGCTGCAAAGTCAGTTATTGCCTAAGGCTCTCTTCTTGGCTGCATTCAGCTGTGTCTATACTGTGTGCCTCAGGAGTGCTCTTCAGGCTCCCTGAATGTGTGTGCCCTGTCTACATCCAGAATTGGGAAGACATCTGAATTCCCACCATTTAGTCATCTGTGCCCTACCCAGTTTCCATGCAGGGAGGCATTGGCCAGAAAGGGAGCAATGAGACGTTCTGGCAAGTCCTCTTCTATAAGGGTGAGGAGAGAACCAAGGCAGACAGATGCAAACTCACAAGCTGAAAGGCTTTTACAGCATTACTTTCCAAGAACATAAGTGTTAACATTTTAACTTATTTTTATTTTTATGACCATCAGTGTTTCATATTTAATAGGATTGCATGAGATATTTAATTGTCATAACCAAAAGGGTATGTGAAAAAAAGGTTGTAGAAGCACCTCTACTCCCTGGAAAAGGCTTCAGAGGGACCTTAGAGCAGCTCCCAGTGCCTAAAGGGACTGACAAGAAATCTGGAGAGGGGCTTTGGACAAGGGCCTGTAGGGACAAGACAAGGGGAATGGCTTTAACCTGACAAGGGAGATTGAGATGAGACCTTAGGTAGAAGTTCTTTCCTGTGAGCATGCTGAGGCAGTGGCATAGGGTGCCCAGAGAAGCTGTGGCTGCCCCAGCCTTGACAGCGTTCAAGGCCAGGTTGGATGAGGCTTGGAGCAACCTGCTCTAGTGGAAGGTGTCCCTGCCTGTGGCAGGGGTTTGGAACTAGAGGATCTGTAAGTCCCCTTCCAACCCAAACTAGTCTGTGATTCTATGAAAATCCTTAAATACTGAATTCAAGATAGAAATACCTTCAAACAACTTCATATGTTGGAACTAAATTGGTTTATCATGAAAAATACAGAGGTTTTATATGTCATTACTTGCATTCCTGTAATATTTAGTAGTCCTGGTTTCACACTGCACTCCCCTAATCTTCACAAGGACACACACAGTCAAAAATACCATAGGTAACAATAGATGGAAATGGATAAAAGAGTGCACCCAAAGAAATTGAAATAATGCTTCGTATAATGCATTGTTTACTGTGTAAACTAACAGATTGTCACCCGGTGTTCTTAATTGTAGGGAGAAGCGTGGTTTTGTCTTCCAGCTTCTGATAAGACAAACAAAAGTATATGACATTATGTTGTACTAACATAAGAATATATATATTATGTACTAACATAAGAATATATACTGGTGCTTACTGATACAGTAAAATATGTACACCTGGTACAACTGTAGTTTAGTTTCTGGAAGGAGACTGTGAATGGAACTTTTGCTTTTGAAACTAACCCTTAAATATGGATATTTGCCACAGAAATTTGTTGGTACTTGGTGTCCTTCCACTGTTTATTCTGTATTTGAATGACTTGAATTCTGGTTTGGGGTCATAGATGCCTGCTCTTGTTTTTCTTGATTTTACATGTAGCTCGTTTCAATCCTCCCACTAGTGCAATATTTTATGTTGTTATTGTTACTTTTTAGCCTTAAAAAGCTTGATTTTATCCCCCAGAGACTGGATAAATCATGTTAGAAACCAGTTCCTCCTTAACTTTGTTTACACCATTTTTTGCTAGCCAGCATAAACAAAGCCTCAGGCAATTTGCCATTCTATTCTAGAC
The DNA here is from genome assembly GCA_002631895.1 of Agapornis roseicollis. Taxonomy (NCBI): domain Eukaryota; kingdom Metazoa; phylum Chordata; class Aves; order Psittaciformes; family Psittacidae; genus Agapornis; species Agapornis roseicollis. The sequence continues at coordinate 103,461 of NDXB01018627.1, read as the reverse complement.
AGGATGTCTAACAAGTGCAGTAAGTGCAAGATCTTTTGTTTACATTGTGAACTGAGTTTGGGGGTTTTTGCTGCCCAGATCTGTATTCTTCATTCTAAAAGTATTTTCCCACTGTATGAGGAGAAAGCTACAACTCACAATGTGCAAATCTGCATTTTTAGATAAAAGAAGACACAGGTATGTGCTAGCTGGAAGAAACCTGTTCCAACATTTGAATTATAAGAAAAAGAGTATGTTGAGAGCAGAAAGAAGTCTGACAAGTATGTTAATGTTTACTTCAGTTTATGTATTGGGAAGAGTGTGCTTGGTACAGCATGAGTATTGATGTTGTTTTATCCCTTCCTGCACAGTATGCACTGGCATACACTGGAAGAGCATCTCCTGGTAATTGTTATTAATTGCTATGATGCAGCATGCCAGAAGCTCATGAGGTGTCTCTGATGCCTCACTGAAACCAAATGTTTCAGATACAGACATCAATATCATAAAATACAGTTTTCCCAATAAAGCTACACCCCTACTGATAAGCTGGTGCCCTGAGGCCTAGCGATAGAGGGCCATGCTCATCCCTCTTCACACCACCTTTCTGTGACAAACCAGCTCTTCCAGTGCTCAAGTTCATTTCAATAGTTAGAAATTAGCTCCTCACACTCGAGAGCATTGAGGCTTGGCTCTTTGTAAGTGGTGGCTGTGAGATACATTAATATATTAACTTCAGAGCAGCTTCAGAGCCTGGAAGCAGGGTGAGCCACAGTGCTCTGTTGGGAGATCAAAACAAGTGGATCCACCCTCATAATCTTCTTCTTGCACAACCCCTGACGTGGCTGTGTGTGGATGTGTTTCACCCTGAAAAGAGGTGAAAACAGGGCAGACTGCTGACTTACACAACAGCGGGGACAGAAGGCCCCTGCAGCCAATACACTGAGAAAAATAACAACTATAAAGGATGTATAGCAAGTTGATTTTGTATCAGGGTGAGATGTTTAATAATTACTAGGCCAGACTCCTGCCTTCTGGTGTTTTGAGTGCTGAGGTATAAAAATAAAAACTTATGAAATCCAAAATAGCATTTCTGGATGGTGGGAGTGAGCAAGGTTTTTTAAAGGATGTTTGTTTAAGTGCTACTATAGCAGATGTAATACAGATAATACCATTTCTCTAAGTCACAGGAGTTCAAGAGATGAAAATGGCTGTTTAGGACTTACGCGTGCAAGTGTCAGAGAAGCTGGATAAAGTCTTTTCTCTTGAAGCTGAAAAGCCTTCTCAGACCCTAAAAATAACAGAAATTTCATTTTGTTCAACAGAAAACCTTTCCACAAAGTCAGTGTCTCATAGTTCCAATGTCAGTCCTATGAGCCTTTGAACACCAGGAGAATATGAAAGGATGAAGCATCCTCTGGTGCACATGTTTGAGGTGCCGCTTTAGCACCAGTGTTTTCAGGAATACAGGCACCGGTCTCAGTCACTAGATACCCCTGTGGTGGCAAGGAGTGTTCCTTCTCTGAAGTTCTTGCATGTCTGTGTTTTCATCCTCAGGCACAGATAGCCAAGGGAGGAAGTAACTGACTGACTGACTACTGAGCAAAGGCCCCTTTAAAGAAATGTCTTTGAGAATCAACAGGCAAAATTATCAGTTGTTAGCCCACTGTTGATTACAGTAGAAAATCACTTAGGCATTCTTCCCTGAGAAGTCCTGCCTGCCGCTCTGCCAGGGCTCAGATGGGGCACTGTAGTTTTATTTCATCATCCCTTTAATTGTGTAGTATTCCAGAAGTTCAAGGAAGAGGCAAAAAACCAATGGAGAAATTAAAAAAGTTAGGGATGTAAAATCTCAGCTATTGATTATAGCAGGATTTCAACTCACCTGCGCTAGATATGTGCTCTATTGTTTTGGACAAGCCAATGTACCTGCTGGCACTTCACATCCTTACTTGATTTAGGCCAGAAGTTTCATCTTTAGCCTGAGCCAACCTAAGACTGTACTTCTGCCAAAAGGACTTTCCTCCCCCTTTTTGCATCAGACCAGCCACTCACATGACCATACAATAAACTGATCCAACCAAAAACCAGCCCTGGGAGAAAAAAAGGAAGACTAATTTTTAAATAAGTCTGGAAGTTAAGCCCTGTGTGCCACTGAACGGTTGCTGGTGCTAACAAAATGGATAGACTGGGAACTAGAGGGAAGAAGAGGAGAGACAACTGCCCTCAGCTTCCGCAGATGAGTCTCCTTTTAAGTGGGTACATCTACTTCAGCATGCAGTATGGCCCAAGAAGATTTGCTCTGTAGAGAGAAACGGGTTGTTTTGCTGTCCCAACAGCTGTGCTGCATGCATTGGAAGGGTTTTACTCTGCGTTAGCTCTAGGCTTGTCCCATGCAGGACCTTGGTGGTATTGGGTACACTCCTGGAGCAATCTTCCAGTTTAGTTGATACAAAAGCTTATGTAGATGCAACCAGTATATGCCTGGATGTACCACTGGTTGTCACTAAGATGTTTTGAGACCTCTAGATCTTGTCATAATACAAAAGTATTTAGAGTCTATTTAAACTCTCTATTTGGAGATGGAATGCAGCGGATCCAGTGATGAGTGAAGAAAGAGATCACAAGGATTTCATGTGGTTTTATCCCCACAAAAGACTGAGTCCTGCTTCCACGCAATGGAAGTGTGCCAAAGCTGAAGCTCAGGTCTCCCTGCAGTTCCTGTTGGTGATGGTGCACTCGATGTTTTACCCCTATTTGTGATCATTGCTGTACCAATGTACAGCTCTGGTTTTCTCAGCTCCTGGATGTTTCCTGTGGACTCACACTCTAGTTTAAATGTGCCTTTTTGGGCAGCATCTTTAATTTGCCCTTTGGGGATGCTTTGAATTTAGTGCTTGCTGCTATTTTTCACCGGTCACTCTGGCAGCAGAAGGAAAGACAGCAGGGGGCACCAGATCTGCATAATTCGGTTAAATGACAGCACCCAGGGCCACCCTCCTTGCTTCTCAGGTGTTAGTGATAGAAGTAGGGGTCAGATTTCCACAAATGTAGAAATCGAGACCAGTAGCAAACCTTTCTCCTGCTAGTTGTCATCCCACTCCCTTCCCTACTTGGTGCTTTAGGCTCCAGAACTCATGTCGAGGAAGATGCTCCCTCCAATACTAAATTCAAGAATGTGTTTATATTGGCAGATTTGGATTAACTGAAGGTTTTGCCTTTCAGTTCCAAAGTGTGCTGGTATTAGAGAGTAGGCAGAAGTTCTTCCCTGTGAGGGTGCTGAGGTGCTGGCACAGGGTGCCCAGAGAAGCTGTGGCTGCCCCATCCCTGGCAGTGTTCAAGGCCAGGTTGGACAGTGCTTGGAGCAACCTGGTCTAGTGGAAGGTATCCCTGCCCATGGCAGGGGGTTGGAACTGGATGAGCTTTAAGGTCTCTTCCAACCCAAAACAGTCTGTGATTCTGTGACTGGCATTATGAAAAGATTTCATGCTGAAATCAGTGTTGTACTCCTAAAAAACTCTCAATGGCTACACAAAATGTTTTCAAGCTTTGATGTAGAGTGTGTTGGGTAAGGTAGTGAGTCTCTGGTCTGTAAATTATAACCAAAATCTAGGTAATAATCCAGTCTTAGACCTTAGATGCAGTGTTCATGACATTTTCTAAGGTAGGTTAAAGAAGCATTGTTTGGCTGACATTTTTACTTGACTATTAATGTAATCTCAGGAACATGCAAATTTAGCAACATATTTTCATGTCTTTACCAATAGATGAGTATTTCTAATTTCTAATTTAAATCACTTTTTGTAATTTAAGACCATTACATTTTATTCTATCTGTAGTGGGCAGAGAATATTATATTCTGTCTCCACACATATTTGACTGCATGTGTGTCTTCAGAGTTTTCTTTAGGTGAAGTGAACTCAGTTCTTTGTGGTTTCTCTCAGAGGTTGTGTTTTACATCTCTAACATCTCCTGAATTATCTCTAAGCGATCACATAGTTTTCACACGTGTAATGTCCAAAAATGTCATTATTTCACATCTTCAGTTCTACATTTTGGCTTATGTATCCCAGTACTATGTTTTCTGTTTTCATTCTAGATTGATACTATTGACTCATGTTCAGTTTGTGATAAAATATGCAGCTAGTTTTCTGAGGACTGCTGCATCATGTTGTGAATTTTGCTATTCACGATTCACTGTCAAAATGGAAGGATTTTGCATGTGGGATTGAGTAGGATTCTACCTCAGGTCTAGCACTAGTCAAAACTTCCATTGATATTTTGGATAATGCAGTAGAGAGGATTATTAAATACCATACAGTTATCACTGCAGAGAATCCTTTCACTTCATGAAAGGTGATGATATTTGCATCCTATCCTATGAAAGGGTAGAATGCAAGTTGAGAATCATCATGACACATTAAGAAATCAGTGTGAAAAGTTATGCAACTCAATGAAAAACAAGAAGTACTGCATTCACATAGGAATAGTTAAATACACAGTATTAAGAGTGGGAACAATCAGCACTGTAAAACAATGTCAAAATCACAGAGTTAGCATATGTGGCTTTAGTTGCTCATTCCTTTTCCCAAGACCTGCTACTTTGCTATGGAAAGCATGTTGTTTCATTTCATACAGTTTTACCCTGATTCATCAGTGGTCCTTGCTATTTTTTCCTTGCCATTTTCTCAGTACTTGTTTAATTTAAATTAATGAAAAAAATAATGGAATAAAAAACCATGCCACAATATTTATCATTCCCAGGCTATCCTCTTTTCTGAAGATGTTTTTTTACCTTTCTGAGTTTTCTGGAAGCTTATCTGTCTTTCAGGATTTCTCAGTCTGAGATTATAGCAACTTTTAAACTATAAACCACATTGGAAATGTGCCTGTCTCCTTAGGTAAATGGGCTTTCATGTAAGGAAATTTCATGCATATCTCAGACTGTCTCATAATGGTCTCTGGTATTTAATAAACATTTTTATTATTGTCAAAGATAGTAAAATATTAGTTATTATTGTGAAAAAGCACTTTTTCAGACTGTGTATAGATACCATAAAACTTGCATATTGAAGCAGAACCTCATTTAAGAAGTTGTATAGACAGAAGGGTGAATGTGATGATGTGGTGATATACTTTCACAATATAATATAACAATAAATTCAGAGGCCTCAGATTTGAGGCCCAAAATTGTAGGGTTTGGAATTTACATCTGATGTTAACAAAAGAGACGGCATAAAATGGATTTATACAACTCATGGTTGGCACTGCTTTGGACTGACATGCAGTCAGACAATTGCTCTTAGTTTATCTGGAGACTCCCTCCAGTTTTCTTTCACACCTTGCATCTGAATTTAAACAGGCTGAATGTATCTTTGCCTTGCAGTCCAGTTAAAGTAATGTTTCTATGACTCAAGTTTCTAAGCTGAAAGTTGTCTCTTTAAGGAAGACCCTGGTTGTGTAGTGGAAAAACTGGAAGATGTGAGTCCTCACTTGGAGTATTATGTGCAGTTCTGGTGTCCTCAACATAAAAAGGACATGGAGCTGTTGGAACAAGTCCAGAGGAAGGCCACGAGGATGATCAGGGGACTGGAGCACCTCCCATATGAAGACAGGCTGGGAAAGTTGAGGCTGCTCAGCCTGGAGAAGAGAAGGCTGCGTGGAGACCTCATAGCAGCCTTCCAGCATCTGAAAGGGGCCTATAGGGATGCTGGGGAGGGACTCTTCATTAGGGACTGTAGTGACAGGACAAGGGGTAATGGGTTCAAACTTAGAACAGGCGAGGTTTAGATTGGATATAAGGAAGAAATTCTTTCCTGTTAGGGTGGTGAGGCACTGGAATGGGTTGCCCAGGGAGGTTGTGAGTGCTCCATCCCTGGCAGTGTTCAAGGCCAGGTTGGACAGAGCCTTGGGTTGCATGGTTTAGTGTGAGGTGTGTCCATGGCAGGGGGGTTGGAACTGGATGATCTTAAGATCCTTTCCAACCCTAACTATTCTATTATTCTATGATTCCATGTCAGGCTGCTTTCATGCACTTCTGTAGCTAACAGAGACAACAGTTTTATTTTTGCTTCTCATGAGTCAGCAAATTAATTAATTTTAATACTCTCCCTCTAGTTTCTAAGAAATGAAAGCAAGAATATGTTGCTAAACATGTAGGCAAATATACTCCACTTAAAGCAACTTGCAGCTGCCTGTGCCTTTTGCAGAACACTGTTAAATTACATCTTAGAAAACACAGTAAGATTCCTCAGAGAAAGAGTCAGTGTTTGATGAGCATGTATTTATTGAATTCTAAGAAAGTCTTACATGTGTTAATAAAGAATATTGATAAAATCAAAAAACTGGAAACAATGGAATCTGTTTAGGTTTAATGCACACGTGGCAGCCCTGCAGGATGAAATAACCGATGGAGGATAATTCTGGAATGGGTAAAAGCATAGACGCTCCCCAGTGCAGTTTCTGGATATGAGCGTGGAGATACCATTTGTTGGAGCAGAAGAGTAATTATGTCTTTGTTCCTCTTTGGTTGCACTGAGATGATCAGCAGGGGAATCTCATTGTGCTGGGTACACTTCTGAGTTTTGCAAGACAGACACTTTCCTGATAAGGATTGGATTTGCTTATTTCAGGCAGTCTGATGAACAACCATCAGAGGACAGCTTCTCTCGGCTGCTGTGTCAGACTCATTGCAGTGTGGGTACACCATGCCACTCTCAGCTCTCTCAGTTGCTCAGGTGAGTAGTTAGTTGGTAGGTTGATCAAACTGTTCACTCAGCTGCTAAATCTCATTTACAGGAATTCTACCTTCTTCCTTGGGAGGCACTAGGCCCTCCTCTTCAAAGTGAAAATTAACTCAATAAATAAAAAATCTGTGGACATAGATCATCTTAATTAATTTTCCTAGTGACTTTTGTTACTTTTGTGATACACTTTTTTTCTTGCTGGGCATCTATTACCCTGCTAGTCACCTCCAAGCCACCTCTCCTCTTTAGGGGCATTTTAACAGAAGGGAGTTAATAGGAATCCACATTGGGTGTGAATTTCCAGTTCACTAATTCACACTATTCTTGCTGGAGACACTTCAGTGTTAAAGGTAAAACAGCTTACTGTATTTTCAAAGCAAGATTGTGTTCTCCTGGCAGGAGTGGCCTTAGTGGGAAATAGGGCAGCGAAGTTGCAGTACTTGGAAATTTAAACCCTAATCACCACAAAGTAGCTTCTCCATCTGGGACAGAAAAAATACATGAAGAATACTCAGGAGGTTGTCCAGTGTGTTACCTTTTCCTGCAGTATGATCTCCACTGAAAGCATGTGTTTTGTCTGGTCACATTCAAATTATCACAGTGGAAAACTCTTCCACAGTTCAAATCAGCAAAAACGCTTTCCCATTTTCAGTTGTCTGGATGTTCAAAGTACCTCTCAGAAGCTAGAAATCATATATATGGTAGTAACAACAGGAGCTGATAGATCATGCACATGAATTGGAAATGCCAGTACTAGCAGTAAAATGTCATCTTTGCTTCCATTTCAAGCCTGAATCTGCCAGCTTGATTAGCTTTGCCCTGACTGACTAGTTTTGCTTATGTTAGTTGTTCCAATGGATGTGGAATTACTGCCACTAAAATAGAGGTGTCGAAGGAGGTGATCCTGCCCCTCTACTCTGCTCTCATGAGACCTCACCCGGAGCATTGTGTGCAGTTCTGGTGTCCTCAACATAAAAAGTACGTGGAACTGTTTTAACAAGACCAGAGGAGGCCACGAGGATAATCAGGGGACTGGAGCACCTCCCATATGAAGACAGGCTGGGAAAGTTGAGGCTGCTCAGCCTGGAGAAGAGAAGGCTGCATGGAGACCTCATAGCAGCCTTCCAGTATCTGAAAGGGGCCTATAGGGATGCTGGGGAGGGACTCTTCATTAGGGACTGTAGTGACAGGACAAGGGGTAATGGGTTCAAACTTAAACAGGAGAGGTTTAGATTGGATATAAGGAAGAAATTCTTTCCTGTTAGGGTGGTGAGGCACTGGAATGGGTTGCCCAAGGAAATTGTGAGTGCTCCATCCCTGGCAGTGTCCAAGGCCAGGTTAGACAAAGCCTTGGCATGGTTTAGTGAGAGGTGCTCCTGCTTATGGCAGGGAGTTGGAACTGGATGATCTTAAGGTCCTTTCCAACCCTAACTATTCTATGATTCTATGACTCTATGAATGCTTCAGAATCCAGAACAGCCCCTCACTTAAATACTTGCTGAAGAAATACTTTTCTTTTAGATAATCACATCCACAAAAAACCTGCCGGGAGTCATTTTGCTTTTGAGACTTGCTTTACTTGCAATCTAAAGCAAACTCTTTCAATATTTGTTAGGGAAAAAAGGAAAAGAAAAAAAGTTCATTCTTATTGTGTGCTATTTCACACCAGTTTATAGGTGAATAGTTAATGTAACCCAGTCAGCAAGTAACTCATATATAGCAGCTACCCTTCTAAATCAATTAGCTGGCTGATGTCAAGGCAATTACATTAATATAAGGCTGGTGCAAGTTCAAGGAGAGCTTAGTTTCTCTGTTTCTCTATAGGAGGACTAAATGACTTCAGCTGAGAAACAGATTTTATGTGTGTGCACGCAGTACTTGTGAGTCATGATAGTTTCTTAAAGGCTGTTTAACTTTCTGAAGTTGACATGAGTCATTGTTCTCTTCCCAGGTAATGAGTAGTTAAGATCACATTTAGCTCTTCCATTTCTCTAGTAATCTCTGAGACTTGCATTTCATTGATCTTCCCCTGAACTGCTTCAGAGTTCTGAGTGACAAGTAAAGGCTTTAAGAAATAGCACAAGATAGCTCCATTTGGAGAGCATGGATGAGTAGAGCTGGCACCCATTCCTGCTCAGCCACTTTTGTCCTAGAAATAAAAGTGACAATTAGTTTAAGAAAAGAAAGCATCCTATATCCTTACTGATTAATGTAGGTGCAAAACCCTTGTGGTTTAGGCAAGTTTATTTAGGTGTTTCAAGATAACAGAAAGAAAAAGAAGACAGAACACAGTTTAGGATATTTGTGGTATAAAATGCACTGGTACCTCCAATCAGGATTTCAAACCTTTCCTGTTTTCTTCAGAAGAGATGGGTATGTCACAGAGGATCACCTTGTTTTGCTGGTTCTGCTTCAGACTGGAGATATTTTATATGATGTTAAAACTAGGATGGCTAATGTATTGAAGGTTTATATTTAGAATAGGAATGATCTTTCATCACAGCATTCTCATGAGACTCTTTGCTAAACATGTTCCCACTCCCCCATTGCCACCTCCAATCTTTTCTTCTGGTATTTTTCCAATTTGCAGTATGAATTCTTCAGTTCTTGTTATCAAATGCTAAAATAGTTTCTTTAAAGGACTTAGCTGAACTGACTAGAAATTTTAGGTGATACAGAATGCTACAATCATTAGTTTAACTCCTTCAGTTAAAAACATCCCTATTTATGGTGTTTTCATTTTGTCTCTGGTATAATAAGAGGAATATGTTTCAAATTCACAGAAGCTTAGAGGATCAGTTTTGGCAATCTTTCAATTCAGCATTTGATAACAGATTTCTGTTATTGATATGCTAATAATACAACTTGTGGCATTTAAATAAAGGTAAACCATGATACTAATTTAGCAGACTTAGAGAATGAGGAGGCAGAAATACAAGGGTTCTAAACTGATGGCATCAGTCCATTGGTACTGTCACTGCAGTGCGTGCCACTGTACATCTGCATAACCTCTCCTTCCTTTCACATCACAGATGTACCCACTTCTTATGAACTACATCAAAAGTGAAAACACTCTTTTTCTGAATAAACACAGCCAGAATTTAATGTTTATATCTTCATTAGTCAACACTGTTATTTATGTGGACCATATTGTAACCATTTATGCATGCAAGTTAAAAACGACTAACACCATTAATTCAGTTAGAATACAGATGTAGGTTTGGTAAAATTCCAAATTTTTCTAAACTAAAACAAAGACGCCAGGCCTTGGTTTACTGCTCCAGATTGTTGTTTGCTGGACAGCAGGGATAAACATGCAGTAGTGGTCTCAGTATAAAGAGGAAGAGCATTTGATTTAATATGAGAGAATTTTGAAGGGTGTAGCATACTTGACCTTGTTTTGGCTTCTCTGTTCAGAATGATGGAGCCGTGAGGTGTGATCTGATACTGCTTGCAATGTGCGTGAGCAACCAGTAGGGCTTGTAGATGACCAGAATATTTCAGACTCTGGGGAGGTTAAAAATCAAACACCATTAAATCAGAAGATTTTGGCCCACAAATGTTATTCAGTGTTTTGACAAATGCATGTCTTATGCAAATTGTCTTACTAGCATAGCTAGCTCTGCAAGATCTTCAGTGACCGATGCAGGCTTTTTATAGGTTACTTATTTAGAAAGTTTGTTTCATTTTCTTTCCTTTGATAGAATTCAGTTATTCATAATCGGTAAAGTTGGACCCCCCTCTCCCCCAGCACAGACCCAAATTAAGTTCCTTCTTAGCAATGTTAGCAAGAATGACTTGTGTGAAGTTTCCATGTATTGATTTGAAGCAAAACAGGTAATGTCAAAGGCAATTAAGAGATGTTATTTTGCCAGTGGGAGGACTTCACACCTGGAAGTAAGATGAACGTGACTTCTGCTGTTGCCATGAATAATTATGGTCGTTGGCTAATTCTAATCCTTCTGAAAAATTCACACATAGTTATTAGAGATCTGTTGAAATTAAGTGAATTCATTCCCCATTCAGTATCATTGGTTGTGATTTAAAGCAAGCCATCCCCTGCCACTGTTATTTTCACTTGCTTTTGCTACTCTATCTTGGAACCAAGAGCAGAGATCCTGGCTTTCTGGAGTGTTTAGTATCCTGTCAGATAGTTCATCACTGGTGAGAAAGCAGTCTCAATGAATTCCCAGGAGAGAAAGGCTGAATTTGGAGGAGATGAGGAAGTAGGAAGAGTGAGATCAGCTAGTTCAGGTGAGTGACGTAAGCTGCAGATCTGAAGCTTCAGTTTTGCCAGTGGCCATTATAAGCATGAGTGTAATTCTGATACTCACTGGCAAGTGAATAGGAGAAGCAAAGCAGTGTAGCATATACTTCATGCTCTGAACAGTCTTATTTTGCTATTTAGGAACATTTCTAATTAGGAATATTTCCTAATATATTTGGAACATTTTAGGAACATTGCATAGTAACCTATCCTTTTTTTAAGTGGATTTCAGTAATTAAACATGGAGCTCATAGTCTGACAGGAACCTTAGGAAATCCAACCAGGACCATGTAAAGTCATGTACTAGGAAAGGAGTAAGTCCTGGTAATGATACAGGCTCGGAACTGACAAGTCTGCTGAAAACAACCTGAGACTGCCAGTGGAACAGGTTACCCAAAGAGAGATTTGGCCATCTCTGTCTTTGGAGATTTTCAAGACTTGACCAGATGGAGCCCTGAGAAACTAATCTGACCTTGCATCTGGCCATGCTTTGAGCAGGAGGGTGGACTAGACACCTCCGGAGGTCCCTTCCAACAGAAACGTTCCCATGATAATATAGTTAAAATTCATACAAACAGTTCCTAAAAAAGAAGGTGGGCACAGTATCTTTGCTAACAGCTGGCGAAATGATGTATTTATTTACCTGGCAGTAAAACGAGATTATTATCAGTGGGTTTGTGACCTATCATATTCCCAGTGTCTGAAAATAAGACTTCATTAACAAAATGTCACTCGCCCTTATTACTGCAAAGGTAACCTTTTGAAAATGAACTGACCATGAAGTAATACAATTGTTTCATTTGGAATCTGTAGATAATTTGAAATAATAATGTGTAAGAGTATGAAATGCTTCTGTAAATCTCTGTGGGATATTAGCAGTAAAGCCCAATGATGGCAATTTGTGTAGAAGAGTTGTTAATAATTTAAAATTACTTAAGGTTCACAAAAGAGATAGTCAGATGTGTTATTAAAACATACTCAGTCTAATGAATGACAATTAAATACTGTCATCAATAAAATGGCTTTTACTCTAACATCACTCAGTAATATGTTACACTGAAAACTATACATGATCACAGTAACATGTGAATCTTAAAACTATGAACAACCTTGGCTGAGGGCATACCACCTTGTCAGTGGATTTATGGTAATTTTAGCCTCTCACTTCAGGGACTAATGGTGTCATAAAGCCTTGTCCTTTAGGTTTATACAGTTGTGGAACTTACTGGGGAGTTGAAAGGACATGTTAGCAGTCTCTGCTCATCTCTGATGCTGTTCTAAAATTAACCACAGGAAATTTCTTTCAGTACCTTCAAATTTTTTCATTATCTATCACGAAAGGTCATTTCATATACAATCAAGTGCTCCAAGATCTGCTAACGTAAGGACATCCTGAACTCATAAACCTAACTAAATCTAATTTCACAATGTATGTAGGAACACTGGATGTCATTTGGAGAGCAGTCTGTTGCTCACCAGATGTACTCCTTTATTATTATTTATCTAGTGACTGAAATTTTGTGGTCTCTTCATAGAGGTCCTCACAAAGTAAAAAGCCATCCTTAAGTAAAAATTCCCAAATCATCTCTGTCTGTGCTTTGACCTGTGATAATATTTGCAGAGTGATAGCTTTGAAAATCAGCATCTCAGTAGCAGTTGTACAGAAGCAGCACCACCTCTTGTGATGACTCTCTATGAAACTAGGATCAGACCGTATTGCAAAAAAAGGCCTGCTTGAGTCTCTGATTCCTTCAGGAACCTGCAATCGTATTTTCCAGTAAATGTGCATGGTAAAGACAAATACTTTCTGTTTATGAGCACAACAAAACATGCTTCAGTGGGAAGTGTGGCATTCCAAAGTTCAATCTGCTCAAATACAGCAAGGACATGTATTCTTTTTATTGTAAAAAACTCTTTCTATGGAAGTTTTAGAACACAGTCATGATCTGCTTACGGGTATTGTGGGATACAGCCTACAAAACCAGTTCACGTAAAAACTTTGCTAGGACCTGCTGTGAAGTTTGAAGTGCCTTTTGTGACCCATCAGCAAATACATTTAGAAGAAATAGCCTCTGGTTAAAGATGAAAAGAGAGAATACAAACTTTTTTTTTGATTTTTTTTTTTTTTTTTTTTT